>JAGDQP010002991.1:16779-91414 GCA_022664845.1 Lepisma saccharinum
ATTCTCTTACTTGCAATCATTCATTATCTATATGACGATTTTAAATAAGAGAATAGAAAAAGGCACATAAAGCCTGCGGTGATATCTAAACTGAACTGAGAGCTTGTAACCCTCTTAGAAAATAAATATGAACAAAGTTACTAATGAAGACAACCTCGTTGCCATGTTATTTATTTTTCATGGTGAGACATTATTGTGTGTTTTTAGAGCAACAAGAAATCTATGTATTTTTGGACTGGATTAAAAATGCTTTTACTCTGCATAGAAAAGTAAAATAATCAAGTTGTTACTGTAATAAAAGAATTACTTTCAGTGGGTTCCACTTATTCCAAACTCTACTCTACAACTTTTAAAACTTACACCATTCTTTCAAATGTTAACTGACTTTTCTTTTAAACCACCTACAACACCATATTTTATTCTTAAAGAAACAAAAATTATATTACTATAATTTAGAAAAGAATAAGTAATAATTCTTATTATATAATTATTCTCTTATCTCACTAATAACAATAAACTATTTCGTTATCATCGGACGTTGAAAACTTAACTATTTACTTTTCTCTTTCTTTAATATTGAAATAACATTCTGTTTATGTATGAGCTGCAGTTCTTGCTCTGGAGCAAACTCCTTGTTTTTCTTAATTCATTTCTTAGCTTTTTATCATATTTTCTTGTCTAAAGGTTAGTGGTAAACACATTTAGTTGGAGTATGCCCATTGTCTTCTTGATTATATATATATATTTCTACTACTCCTCATCCGCACCAGGTAAATGAGAAAATGAGAAACTAGATCCTGACTTACTGCCTTCCAGCATTCTCTAGCCCAGCTTATTCTGGTCTCAGTCTGAGTTAACTAAAAGTCATAAATAAATTAAAATGCTGAATTCCGATTTGTATTAAATTTCGTAAGAGATCCTCTTCTCTCGTCTTAAAGTATAGTTTTAGTTCTATTTTCTAAGTTGGATTTAAATTTTCACATTCAATTTTGCTTGAGTTTGGAATACCATTCTCTTCTTTAACATTTCAGATATTTCACTCAAAAAATATTTCTTAACTCTATGATGATATTCATTTATAACATGTGTGATAATTTTATGTGTAGCTTACATGACGAAGTTTACACAAAGCATAATTTAAATATGAACATTGGTACATGGGAGCTACATTTAATTATATGTTACTTACGTAAGCGTAGATTGTAGACGTCGCGGAAACGCTAAAAGTACTTTGCACGTTCGACGTTTCGCTGCTATGTCATGCAGCATAACTATTGAAAATAAAATGCTCCAGGAACGAATGGATAAGAGGAAAAACAAATGTACAGAAAAGTAATACATAGAATAGATACATAGGAAATAGTAATTTAACTATATAATGTGCCATGATTTGATCCTTGCAGTATTGCCAGGGACTAAGAGTGAAAAGACGGTGCTGAGCTAAACATGGCTGTCACTTTCGCAACGATAGGAGCTGCTTAAATACTTAAAACTGAGATGTGTAAATCGATGAAAATTTTGTAATTATACAGAGCGTAAATTATGAAGATAAATAGATTTATTTATGAAACAATTTAAGTAAAGAAAAGTGCAAACAATTTTAAAATGAATCTTTCCTTTTGCGTGCGAATCCAGAGAATTATCTTTATTTTTGTTGAATGATGAATCTAGGGAAGAGAACCAAGTTTATTTTATACAGTATATCATATGAAGCGGGTCTATTTAACTGACTATCAATGTGCAATTTGGCTTTATATAAAATGGGTGATGATTCATTGTTCCGGCCTTAACAAGCCGGAAACGAGATTACAAGTATTGGCATCTCTTTTCCTTGACATCAGGATTAAGGAGATGTTAATACTTCCAATCTTGGTTTATGTTTCTGCTTTTACTGTGTAAATCTCTGGTTTGTTAAGGCACGTGCGTAATACAATGGTAATATTTAACCATCGTGTAATTTATACAAAGCCAAATGACACATTTGATACATCAGTTCAAGAGACATAACATGCAGAAAACCTTCTCTCAATACTGAAATAGGACGTTGAAATAAAGCTTAGTATCTCTCCCTCGATTCATTACTTGACAACAATTTGGTTAATTATTTGCACTCGCACACAAATAAAACAAAATATAATTAATTTTATTTTCCTTTATTTACGTTGTTCTATAAATAAACTTATTCATGTTCATAACAATTTACACTCTTTGTCCACGCATACATCTCAACTTTAGATATTTTCTCAGTCTCTCAGAAACTGACAGTCGTTTTTAGCTCAGCACCATATTTTCACCCTTAGTTTTTGGTAATACTGCGACGACCAAAAGTTGGCACTCTTTCTATATTAAGTTTTTATTTTACATCTATTTATTCTATTTATTACTTTTCTGTACATGTTTTCCTTTTCTTTATCCATCTGTGTATCAAGTATTTGAGTTTCCATGATCATATTGCGTGTTATCGCAGTATGCAACATAAATAATTATACAGTATTTTTTTAACAATTTCACAAGGTCTACAATCAATACTCACGTAAATAACACACTAATACAGACAACCTAGTTTATGAAGAACAAATATAATTTACATTAAACAAAGTGAAAAGTAAAGAAGTAGAGTCGTTGGCCTAACGCCTTTGACCACATAGCTACCCGGTCAGCGGAATTACTTTAATTATCGATATATATAAGAAGTGCTCGAAATGGAAATTTATAAATACCTTTTTTTTAAAAAAAATAATAAGAACGTTAAATATACAGTTTGCTATTTTTGTGTCATTATTTAATGTGCGCTATTCATGGTTCCTTTTTCCCTTCCGCAGTTTTAATTGTTGAAAGTTGGTTAACACACTTTACGATGTTTTATTTCCTTTAGTTTGTTGATTTACATATGGTACACATAGAGTGGATTGAGGGAAGATGCCCATCGGGAGAAGATGCCCACAATAGTATTATTCCATAACTACGACACTAGAGGGAAAATTTGTATGGCATGAAAGAACTAGTCAGGATGCTCTTTAAGGAGCTGTTGTGAATGTTGCGTAAGCTGTCACATCCTTTGAAAATAAAAATATCTTTTTTATAGCCTAAAAATCATTTCTTCTAGTTAGTAAACAATTTAGGATCGGGCTAAATTCCATGAGAGAGTAGAAAGTGCAGTTTTGATTGCTAAGTATTTTCTTAGACTATTTCACCAAGAAGCCATATGTGTGGCGAAAAACAGATGAAGTGCCGTCTTACCCCGAAGGTGGGGAGAGATGCCCAGTACCTAAATGCACTGCATCAAATAGGACTGTTTTCATTGTTTTCTGGTTAGACACTCATTTCTTTGAAGTTCTCTTCTTGAATAGAATGTAGCCGTACAAGAACATTTCTAATTGATAGCCTACGTGCGTGATCAATAGAATGTGATGT
This sequence comes from Lepisma saccharinum, assembly GCA_022664845.1. Classification (NCBI taxonomy): domain Eukaryota; kingdom Metazoa; phylum Arthropoda; class Insecta; order Zygentoma; family Lepismatidae; genus Lepisma; species Lepisma saccharinum. The sequence goes on from JAGDQP010002991.1 coordinate 20,194, forward strand.
CATGTATAGCATTTAGACAACTATGGCTCAAGCCGGAATAGGAATGGGATGAGGATGTGGGACAGAAGTCGTCCAGCGCCTAGTTTTGAATGTATCATCCCAGTATTAACCTTGTATGACTAAGTATAAAACTCAGCAGGATGGCCGCCGCGGGAATCGAACTCAGGACCTACTGAACGCGAAGTCAACGCTCTAAACTGGGCTACGCCTGTTCAGTAGATGTTCAATAGAATGTATCCTATACGCCAAAGAACTATTTTCTTATTTCACCCAAACCGTAAAGTCATTACTGCATTAAATTGGTGTATGTTTCATTATCACATAAGGAAGAGAAATCTGCGCCTTCAAACAGACGTCGTCAAGATGGATATTGTTAAATATATTTTCTGAAGTGCTGGAAATATGTTAATACTTCCTCATATATTTTAGTCGTATTATAGACGAGAAAGTGCCCGCCCGTTAGTGCGGGGTGAATGAAATATGACGGCAACAGTAGCAATTCTGCTACTACTGCAACTACTAAAGCTATTACAAATTCTACAACTACGTCTACTACAACTACTAATGCTACATCTACAACAACAAAAACAACAACAAAGTAGTTATCCATACCTTACGTATAACACATAACATTTTCTTTACGAGTTTTCCCTTGTGTAGTTTTCTATTGTAATTTTTCTTACCGTTTTCCTCTATCTCCTGAATTTTCTATGTCAAATAATCTTTCCTGTTTATTTCTAAACCCGCGTGTGGCGTTGCGTTTCGCGTTATTGTAGTGTTTTTCATTTGCTTCGGTTTTATATTTTAGCCATCGATGCCTTGCTTGTTTTCGTTCCTAATGACTTTAAAGACATCTTTCATTAAACCAAAGTTGTTTTTTCCTGTTGCTGCTTTTCAGTTTCACGATCTTTTGCTACGCTCTTCACCGTACCACGAAATGTCTTCCACATCTTGTTCCCATCAATTTCATTGTTATTAATATCACCTTTATTATAATTCAATTCCGGTAAGATATCTAACCTATTTTAGATTTCCAGTTTGTATTCTGCTTTTACGCTCGCATTATCCAATAATTTTACCTAGAATTTCAGACGATTTATCTGTTCGCGATGCACAAAGTTTCTCTCACTTTTGTGATCACTAGCTGGTGGTCGGTATCACGTTCCTTTCCTTGGTAAGTGCCCACGTCCGTCATGTTGGTGTATCTTCGTTTATCTATTAATACGTGATCGATCTTCGTGCACTTTGCCATCCGGAGATATCCATGTTTATTTGTGTATATCTTCGTGTTCAAAGTCTTCCGTCAAAGTTCAAACTCTTTATTATTAGCTTTTTCGAAATCGCGCAAAGTTTTATTATTGAACCATTGTTACTGCTGACTTCGTGACGACTTGATTTGCTTATAGTAGGTCTGAAACTTCGTTCTCTGCATACCTTGGCGTTGAAATAACCCAACACAATTTTCGTGTCATACTTCGGTAATCGGTGCAACAACTTTTGTATCCCATTGTAAAACATATGATTGTACGTAAAACGTAAATTGTCATTAGAATTAGGTTCTTTGATCGGAGCGTGGGCACTTATTAAAACCTTGTTGAGCCATTAAGTACGTATCGTAATTTAGAATTGTCTTTCGTTCATGAACTCTATATTCTGAACTGCCGGAAGGTTTTTAATGAAGACTCCTGTTCCAAATTGTGTGACTAAGTTACCCCGTAGTAGACACTGTATTTGTACTTCGAATGCTACGTTGACCATTCCACTGGACATCTTATATCGCTGACATATCCATCCCATACTTCTCAGTCTCTCATACTGTGAACCGTACTACCCGTGTTCTATAAGGATCGAACGTTCCACGTTCTTAATCGTGCTTTTCGAGGTTCCTGAAGTAGTCGCCACCGGGAAAACCTAATGGGCGATTATAGTTTGTTTCCGGAATAATTTACTCTAGGAGAATTCATAGAAACAACATTGTTACCGTTTCTTGGCACGGTTTAGCGGTGTTGAGTTATCAGCTCTATAACCTCGCAGTAAAGTCAAACATCGTATTCTGACCATTTCTGAGCCTTGCCGTTGTTATTCATATTCAGCCTCAGGATGTAGTGGTGATGCTGCTTTCCTTCACTATGATATTTTTGTTCCAAGTTATCTTCTCTGATATGCTTCTGATAAAGATGACCTGATATATTTCTTCTATATATTCAATTAAAAGAATCTTATTAGTTGAAATAGTAAACCCCATAATTTATTGTTAATATTTATTTTTAAAAGGTTACGAGCACGTAATTAATATGAACTTCTTCAATTACACTATAGTATCAATTATATGCATAGTATTATTCATGGGTATAGTTAATAATTTGATTTTTAAATCCAGATGAACAGTTTTAATTTTAGTTTATTGAAAGCTAAGTAACATTTATTTTGCCATAAACTTAACACTTAGCTTCGTTATTTCGTTTCAAAAGAAAAACTTGTAATACAAGTAAAATTGATAATGTATATGTATAAGGGTAAATAATATTGAAGCATTCTTATCTTTGATTACAGTGCATGAGATGGAGTTGGTACCTGGCAAATGATACTCAGTATTTCACGTTTGGAATAATTTTCCTCATCATTGCACTCAAGTAAGTTTTATAATCAAATTATTAATAGAATGTACTTTGGTATTTCATCATCATCATGTCAAACAACTGAAGTGATTATTTTCTTTTAAGAATCAAAGAATAAGTGAAAATAATCGTCATTTTGAAACCGAAAGTTGAGTTACAACAGAGACGAGGGCAACATAGCTTCATTTCAGGTAGATGCCACAAAATTACAGTGTGTATTTGACAATTATTCCAAACACTCTTTGTAACTTACCAACAATGAAACTTTTACATCAATACAAAACTTGCATTTAAATTTAACACGGAGCATGTCGAATTTTATTAATAGTTAAATTTGCATTGATTAACTTTAGCTGCCTTTTACAACTTAATGCTGTTGTTCTGTTAACCGTTAAACTTTAAACCATAAGCTTTGTGCATCTAGGTCTTGATTCGTCTTTAGACATAGACAAAGAATTTGTAATAATGTGCAACAACCATTATATTTCTAACTTCCCGTTTTCTTGCAAATTATTAACACACTAGTTTAATTTCATTGTTTACGCCTGAAGACGCTTCGAGGTCCAGAAGTGAAAAGCTTAGCAGTTTAAAGTTTAACGATCAGGTGAGCAACATTATAAGTTGAAAAAGGTGAGTTTAAATTAAATTGCTAGCCCTCCGAGCGTAATAGCAATAGTTTATTTAAAAGTTTATTATTCAAGGAGGAAAGTGTATGTGGAAGGTTCAAGAAGGTATGACTGTTCAACATAACAACGAATCAATTACATAAAATAATATTAATTTATCATATGCGAATACAACATTAACGATTAGACCAGGGTTTAACTTGCGCGCGTTTTTTTTTTTTTTTTTTGGCAAAAGATGAAATACATTCCGATATTGCGAAAGAATTTCATGGTATTCTCGCAATAATACTAAAATAATATATGAGATAGAAAAAGTTATTCTCAAAGTGTAAGATGGCACATGTTCAGAAGCTCTATTGATATTATTGTACAACCCTCTACGTCACATAAAGCCTGTTGTTTATTTTCCTCTCACGGACTGTACAAGAAGTCAACAATTGCTAATTTACAGTACACAATGTATTTTAAGGGAAAATGAGCGATTATTCTTATATTCCAAACTGCACCTGAAACGAATTTTTTCTTTGAACAAGTTCCTACTTAGTCACTTGTTCAGACACTCCCCGCATCTGACAATGTGCCTGACTTATGTATAATCCTTATATTGTATGCTTCAGGAAGAGGAAAATACAAACATTTGAAGGAATTTCGAATTTGTCATATGTCGCTTTCAGAAAGGTATTTCATAACAATTAGTTAGAATGACAAGGTGGCTTATTACCATGAAGAAAGAAAGCTTGATATTGCGTGAAGGTATCAAATAATACAGAACCTCATTGTGTAAAATATTTTGCGAGTGAAATATGTGAAGAATTAATATCCGAAAGTTAAAAGCGAGTTTGGTTCTCTCCGGTGGTTCTCTAATCCTTCCTAAAAATTCTCTTAACGCTCTCTTAGTTGAAGCCCTGCAGAACCAAAATATAAAACTTTGCAGAAAAAAGTTACAAAAAGCGTGTGTGAAATAAATAGTTTCCCTTGTTTCAATCTTAGACTTCCAGACTGGAAAATCATAGATAAACCACTGGCTCAATCTATCCACCCTAGTCATTTTCTTAGTACTAAGTGTACATTAAATTCTATTTTTGTAATGCAGGCCCTAAGATCTAGTGTTGATCACGATTTCTTCAAGTGTTTCAACCCCAACACGGTAATTACTGTGTAACATAAAATGTTTATAATTATTCCAAAATGCTCCAAGTTCTGAACAGATTTTCGAAAAATTGCTAATACTTTTAAAGTATCGGGTTAAACACTGGATTATACATACATTATTTATCATTCTTTTCTCTGAATAGTGTTTAGCACAAAGAAATGAAAATACTATACAGAACAAGAAGATGAATTACAATAAAGATTCAATCACTATCAAGGAAATCTATTTTGCTACTGTCGTGTTCTGTTTATCCATCTTTATTCTCGGAAGGATATTTTCTACTTCTACCATTTAATATACAATATACTTTCTGAGTTCATGACAGGAAAACACTTTCTTCACAAGAATCAAGAAGACAGAACTCGGTTCTCGGTAGAAAATTATTTGAAAATATATTTTGTGTGATTTTGTTAATTCCGTTCCAAACAACTAATAGGCTTCATTAGAAAAAAGTATAGCTCTTCTGTTTCAAAATGCATCACATCTCCTTAATCCCGTTGCGTTTTTCCTATTACATCGCCAAGATCCTCAGCTCTCTGTCAATTACGTTCGAAAGCATTTTAATGTTTTCTCATGGCTCTCTCGTAGGGACCATATTATTTTAAGTATAATATAACATTCCATCTAAGAAAGTATATCATTCTCTTCACAAACATTGCTTATTGTTATACAGGTAACATGTTCATTGCTATAAATTATTATTTCCTTATTTCTTCTCTTTTCATATCTTGATTTTAACATTTCGTATCATAATTTAATAGGATTTTCCCGTTATTTAGGAGTGAATACGCTTTTTGTTGCTTTCCAATTTCTCTGTTCTTACGCTTCGCTTTATACAATTACCATATACTATTATTGCATTTTCTCTCTTCTGTTAATATCTAAAAAAAAACAGCATTTTATAGCCTTTTTAGAGTGATCCTAAATCATGAATTTGGTTTTATTAACAATATTTCAATAAACAGTGCAAGTCTGTATGTGTTGTTATCGTAATATTTAGGCATTGAAGCTTACAAATGGTAGCTTTTCCCATATTCTTTCTTGACCACCTTCTTTTTTTAATTGACTTCAACACAAATATCCCTGCCATGCCTATTAATTATTCCTACAAATATCCCTACCAACACTATTTGTGACCTACGCGTTTTATCTCTCCTACATAATTGAAAATGAGATTATATCTCGAAATATTTGACTTAGTTTTAATGATGTGATGTGTTTATTAGTGCAAGTTAAGTTATTTAGTAAACTTTGGTCAACTTTATTTTTAGATGGACCAGGCTAGTAACTTTGGATTTCGGCCCGTCACGATTCGCTCCTTAGCCATTAAAAGCCACACCGAAGCCCCTTCCGAGACTCGAATCCGGAACCTTCGAGTCGTTGGCCTACCGCCGTAGACTGCACGGCTACCCGGCCTGCTTAAGTTCTTTAGGAACTACCTTAAGTACTAATCTTTTAACTCAAAGTTCACCTTATATATTGTCTATTCGGCTGGTTAATATTTGCCTTATATACAAGTATTGGGCAAAAAATATGAACACCTTTGAAATTCACACTTTTCCTTTACTGATAAAGTGTTGGATCACAATTTTCCCTTAGTAAAGCTTCTATCCTCGGGGATAGAATTCTTGTAAAGCCTCCAATGACGTATTATACTATCCTTCCAGCAAAACATTCGCCAATTACTACAAGGATGCTCAATACGGGAATCTTACGCGCATTGTTGCTCCAAAACTGCTAAATAAGTTCGATAATATTCAAGTCTGGGGGTTAAGTTGACCTGGGAAGATGCTCACTTCGTCATCGTGCTCCTCAAAATCACGCTTTCACTGGTCCCGCTCTGTAAATGGACATGTTATCGTACTGGAAAATAGCATCCTTGTTTGAAAAAACTTTGGACTATTAGATGCACATCATCGCTAAAATGTTTAGGTAAAATGTTCAAACGGGGTCCATTGAAAAGCAATAAATCACCGCCCAAACAATCACGAAGCCACCGTCATGCTTGACGGTTGAAACGAGATAAGATACTTTGGATTATATGCTTGTTTGGAAGTTCGCCACACATAAACATGACCATTTGTCAAGAATAAAGTAAATGGTAATTCATCTGAAAATACCAATCTTTTCCAGTCCTCAGGTGTCCAAGTTAGTCTTATGCTTTTTACACCAGTTTTGAGGAGTTTGGCGTTGGTATCCGCGATAAACGGTTTGAAGAAAGTGGATCGAAACCATGAAAACTCACTTATGCCACGGTGGTTCCGGGTTGCTTCGTCACAGGAGAGTCAAAGTTGTCTTTCTAGATTTTCGATTCGCAGCCATGATCTCCAAGACTGCTTGTTGGCACAGTAGCCGAACAGTTTTTCTTATGCATGCCTCTGTTAACTTGTCACCTACAATTAGATCCGGTTTGAAACCTGACATGTCCTACACCACTAGCCACTCTAACAGCGCTTTCAACACTGGCATACTATCTCCCAGGACCTAACCTTTGATATAACAAAGATACCCAACCCAAGTAATGTCAGCATTGAATATAACCTCATGTTTCCTACAACTGTTCGTACTTTTTGTCCGATGTCTGTATATATAAGGTGAAAATTAAAAGGATAAAGCCGCTTACTTGCCTGACACGAAGTAATCACACATAAATGTGTAGACACTGTAGCATTTCGTTTGACAGTGCAGAACTGTCATTGGTTGCTAACTCCAATGTTTAAAAGTCCGCCTGTTTTGCCCATATAAAAGGCATCGAAGAATGTGCAGGTTAGGATGTAAGTGACACTGGAGGTGTAAACGTAGTGGTCGTTTGCAGTGCTGATATGGATGTAAAAGTGATCAGGAAGAAGCAAGTCATACATCTAGGGTTCTTGTATATGTTAAGGCAGTTGTGGTGGCATAGGGAAGTGTTCGAACGGATTAAGATGTTACTGCGATTAGGAGTGATGAGAAACATCTCTGTTTGATAAGGAATACTGATTTAGTGTCTGCGCGAGATTAGAGAATGTGGAAGTGGGAATGCAGGATTTGTTTGATTTTCATCAGTTTGTGATGGAACTTTGGGATTAAAGTAGGTGGATTCGGATTGGTTCTAAAAGTTTCGGTTGCAGAGGCGATGGAATTCAGGCATTGTCGTCTGAGAGCAAGGGGGAAAGGAATACGATTTTGTGAAGTGAGAATGAGAAACTTGAATAATGTATGTATTGGGTATGTTTGTTTGGTTTGATGGGAACAGAAGTGGGGAGAGCGCTGTTTCGAAGAGTGATATCCACGCCAGGCAATGTGACTTCAAAAAAAAAGAAAAAAAAATGGACCGAGTGAACTGGACAGCATGGAATTGGTACGGATGTTCTGGGAACGTGTTGAAGCTGGTTTCACAGCGGGGCTATAGGAAAAATTATCATCTAACAACCAGATCCAAACTAGTGGAGTCAAGGATTGTGTTTGTAGGAATTCGTGTTCAAGCTTGCCCTGGAACAGGTTGTTATACGAAGAAACCATTCTCATATCCATGACTGTGTCTCGGATTTGAAGATAGTTTGCTGTCGAAAATTAAGTTGTTGTAGTTGAGATCTAAGTTGGCTAGATTTAGAAGAAAATCTGTTGTTGAGATATGAGGCTTAGGTTTCTGGTTGTGGAAGAACTCCAAGCTTGCTAGACAATGACCATGATGAATACTGGAGTACATGGTAGAACATGTGAAGCAAAAATTAAAATAAAAGGGATTTACTTACATGAGCAGTATTATACGAAGTAACTTTATACAATTCACTTATTAACATAGATATCATTACAATATTTCTGCTTTTAAAGCCGTTAACGAGCGCGGAAAATGGAAGGACGTCACATGACAGTAAAACAGGATATCACCAGCCGGCCGGGTCTCGAAGGTCCTGGGTCCGGAAGGGGCATGGGTGTGGATTTTAACAGCTAAAGGTGAATCGTGACGGGTCGAAGTCCAAAGTTACTAGATTGGCCCATATAAAAATCAAGTTTACCAAGTTTTACAAGAGATCACCGAAACCATGGCGAATTGTATAGCACATCAGATTTTGGAACAATTGACTAATGCATTGCGTGTAACCCTCAGGATGGATGGCGAAAGGTTATTTGTTGAAAGAAGATAGAGAATGAGGATAAAAGAAATTTATATAGGTGGGGGGGGAAGGGGGGGAGAGAAAGCTAGATGAGGATTTGGTCAAGTTTTATTTTTATGTTCAAACTGTGAGTGAAGGCTCCTTCTTTCATTTCACCAGTAGCAAAATCCTATACCAGATAACCGAACAAACCAATCTAACCTGTAATAAACAAAAAGCCATTGTAATGCGGTGCAAGAAGCATGAAATGTTTTTTTGTTTTTTTTAAATAGAAATGGTCCTCTATGGTAGTATGGTACCTCAGGAAGATTTAGGACCACTAGCTGATACCAGCACCTACAAAATCAGCCCCACAGACCTAGCCTACATTCACCAACGGATATTTCCGAATTTATCATATTTATTAATTCTTCTTGTTAGACCATATATGAAGTTTCCATAAAATACCTACATCCATGCAGTTCACGCACTCCTACTTTCTACCTGTTGCTGAAAACACACAAACCCAGTAACCCAGGCAGGACCATTGTACCTAGTTAAAATTCTCCTGCTAAATGTATTTTTGCTCTTGTTCACTCCTTCCAACAGCCACATGTTCAAGCGCTGCTAGCCTATATACACAACACCCACGAATTCCTATAAATAACACAGCCGACATTCTGCTTGTTAATATAGATGTTACTTCCTTTTACACCACAATTTGCCATATCCATGGCCTAGCAACTTCGTATTTCTTCTTCCTCAACCAGAGACCAAACCTCATATCCCAACAAGAGATTTCTTTCGAAATTTTGCCAACCTAGTTCTTACCTGTAACATCTTCAATGTCGACAAAAAACACTATCTTCACGTTCAAGGCATTTCCCAATGCAAATTTGTTCAAGGACAAGTGTGAACATGATTTCCTACAAACCCAATCCTTGACTCCACTACCTTGAATCCTGTTCTCAAATGATATTTTCATCTTATAGCCAGATGCCCTTGGCACATTTTTGGAACAATCGAACCTCATCCTGTTTGTCCAGTTCACTTGGCCCATTTCAAACAAAAGGCCCACATTCCTTGATATGGCATCACTCTTGAAAACAACATTCACCACTTCCTTACATGTAAATCCAATCAATCATATCCAATATTTACCCCACTCAAGTCAAGATCTTATCACGACAAAAATATTCCTTTATTCCTTGTCCTAAGACAATAATACCCAAATACCACCACTTCTACAACGTAAACCTACATCCAGCGTCTTCAGGTAGGTCTAGTTAACGTAGGTTACTAAACTAACTTTGTAACCAAGCAGATCCCACCGACATCCTTGGCATTCATCTCAGAATCCACTCCAACACCCACTACCAACACCAATTCGTATCCACTTACTCTAATCATCTAATTACATCCTAAACAAAAAAGGTTTAATCAAAATTGCATTTCTACTTCACATTCTCCAATCATATCAGCATTTCACTCGAAGCAGAGATAAGTTTCTCAGTACCCCCAATAGTAGAAACGTTTTAATACGTACGAATCCTTCACACATGTCAGAAATAAATGCCCATTATATGCAAGAGTCCCAGATGCATGACCTACTACATTCTCATCATACCTACGATCGATATACATACTACTAAACCTTAAATCTCAAGATTATCTGCTAAACCTCCAACGTCATTTACATCCCAACCTGTACATTCTGCGATGTTTTATATGTGAGGGAAACCGGCGAACCAGCTGTCACTCCTTTTGCACCATCAACAAACTAGATGTTCTAGTCTCCATATCTTACCACATGACGGTATTATTGATTTGTTCTTCCTTGTTGCTGTGATCACATTTTACCTTCTGCGACCAACATCTCAACTATAGCCTTTGAGAAGAAGCTTCCATTCACGGTTTGAGCGCAAAAATTGATCTTGAGCCTTCTAAACCATCATTAACTCCTAACCTCTTATTTATCTTAATTGCCCCAATATACGAATTTTCCCTACACCCTAATTCTCTATCCGTTTAACACACATTTTCAAAATAAAAATCTTCCACTATCCATTCCGATACATACACATAATACGTTAGGCAATTACATCAGAGTTTGATGCGTCGTACAATAGGTGGCCTCATTCTCGCTATTCTTTTGGTTTAGTACTCTGTGTGCTCGTTAACGTCTTAAAAAGTCGAAATATTGCAGGATGTAGGATGACTTTCGACCTCAGACCTTCCCTTCTCTCAGTGCAGGAATACCTGGATTAGGGACTATTTCTCCACAAAGTCTTTTTTTCTGATTTTTTTCTTGATAGAAATAGAAGAAAATCAAAATATAATGACGGAAGAAAAGTGTATTAATATTATTTTTCTCCAACTAAAATACAATATCTGGTCAAGCAATTTCTGGAAACTGAATGTAAAACTTAATTTTATTGAAGAGCAATATCCACAGAGAAAAACGAGTTTAGTGTTTCTCCCTTTCCTTTAGAAAGTACAGTGACCATATCTGGCGCACTAGTGGCAGACCAAGCTGTAAAGCTTTTTGTTAAACTTTATTATTTTTATATAGGCCAGTCTAGTAACTTTGGACTTCGGCCCGTCACGATTCGCCTCTTAGCTATTAAAATCCACACCCATGCCCCTGCCGGGACTCGAATCCGGGACCTTCGGACCGTTGGCCTACCGTCGCAGACCGCATGGCCAGCCGGCCGGCGAAGACCAAGCCGTATGTAGCCAAATAAATAAAGCTTTTGGTTATTATTATTATTAAATAAAAATGGATAAAACTCTCAATTTCGGGAGTATGTGCTCGACTCCACTTACCCAACAATGTTACCACGTTTCACTATTTGCAAATACCTGTTTCTTTTTACTGTTTTATCATTCTCCAAATTTGCCTATTTTTTTCTTTATCATTTCATTTTTCATATCACTGGTCGTGGAATATTTTCATAATCAAATTACACTTTTCTACTTAGTAGAATATAGTATTTTATCCACATGGTAGGATTTTTGTGATTTATACCAAGTCCTCGCGTGGTCAAGTACTTAACATTGGCACTGGGTAGATATGTAAATTCGAATCCTGCTGTTGCCGATATTGACTGAGGTTTTCCCGGACTTCCCTCAGTTTCACAAGGCCATTGTCTGTATAGTATCTGCATAAATACTGTGACCGCTAGCCTCTCCTCCCTGCCCCCAAAAGAGTACTCGCCAAGGAATACCATTTCTCAAGAATGGAGTCTTAGGCCATAGCTACTTACCGTCTTACTTTTCCTTACTTCGATCAAGTAATCCGTATAATTCTGTTTCAATCGTGTAATGTGTGGTAAATTCAGTTAAAATTTTCGCATATATTGTCCATGTCCAAATGCACTCATCTGAACAATTATTTTACAGCATGATTTCCTTTAACTCATAAAATATAGGAAGGATTACGTAGAGAAAATAGTCTAATTAAAGAGCGTTTGTATGGTTTGTAGTACTGATTGTGCATTAGTTGATATTACGATGTTTTACGGGTTAAGAGTAATGGTAAATAGTAAACGTTTAAGGATAGCAAAAGCGAGAAAGAAATTAATTTTGTCTGGGATTCTGTACTTTAATGCAAATTTCTTTCCCTCCTCCCATACAGCTGAACCTGTTTCAAATTTATTCCTAGATGTAAAAAAATGTAGTAGTTTGTCCTTCTCATTTTATATTTTGCGATTATATATCTATATTGAAAATAGGTATCTATATTGTTTATTGGTTTTAAGAGAGATTTACTAAAGGTTTAAAACTTCATTCTGTTTATTTTAAATTTCTTTCAACGTTTAATAAAGAATGAATTCTTTTTTTATTTTGTTGAATTATTTTTAATCACTCTTTAAATGCTCTATTTAAAGAATGTTCTTTTCTTTAAGTTTTGTATTTAAGTTTTTGAAAAAAGATTCTGCATTTATTATGTTGAAAATTTCGCTTTTATTTCCATATAGGCCTATATTGTTGCGTCTCGATTTGGGTTCATTAAGCCTAGGAATGTTTTTATTGACCTGTAACATAAATTAATTTCTAATTAGTATGGAATCGGTATTAGTCTGTCTGTACAGGTGTTGTAAAAGTTGTCTCCATTTTAACTAATCGTTTTAAAATGATAGTATTGTTTTGTCCATTATTAACGTATTTGTTCATTTTTTTACATGTTGCTAAGCAGGAACAGTAAGCTTTGTATTTAGTGTGTAATTAAATGTTACCTGTTTAATTTTTCTTTCAGAAAGTTTTATTTAGCTGTGATATCGTTGGCAATGTTCCTGCTGAGTTCTTGGATTACCACCGGTTATATTGCATACCAAAACAATCAGAAACCACAGTAAGTATCAAAGTACAATTTGCTTCTTGCAAATATACAAATTTGAAAATATTTCAGCATTTTTTTGTATTTCTGACATAATAGCAATGAGAATTAATAACCTCCAAGCTAAATATTTGATGGTGTATTAAGTTTGTAGAAGTAACACCGTAAAAGATAACTAATTAATCAAGAAGAGGATTAGATTACATCAATTATTATTAAATTTTTAATTTAATCATTTACTTAACACATTAAGCATGCACTTTTCAACACTCGGTATTACATAGTGGAACAGTTATAATTTCAATATGCCATTATCTGTAGCCTAAACTGATTATTTGAACAATTCATCAGGAATTAATAATTATCTCAATGTTTACGTATTTTAGTTCTCTTTAAAAATCTCAAAAACAATGCACCTGTGTTCACTATTTGTAGTATTTATAATTTCCTGTAGTACACTATGTTTTATTTATGTGTATAATTCATTTAGTGCTATTTTGTATGTTTGTAACACTTTTAATATGAATCTTATAAATGTAAAAATGTATAATTGTACAAGGAATTGGAAGTTATAGAAAATATCCGTTATACGAAAATATGCCACTATATGGGTGCAATCAAGACGCTTAGCTTGGCATAGGAATGAACTCGTGACTCAATTGTTGATGGTAAGCATTGTGCAGTTGTTAATGTTACGTGCAATGGTGCTACAGATCAGAGAAGATAAATATTACGAACTTAACTACGACATTCGAAAATTCTCTGATCTCAAGGAAAGTCCATACACATTGGAAGAGTTTGGCCAAAGCTAAGATAAATTTACGTCAGTAGTACCAAAAGGCCGGTTCTGGCACACTAGAATCGATGCCATACTATCATTTACGAGAATTTCAGCGACGTCAGAGGTTCATAACGTATGGTAATGACCATTTACAAGCAATTGCTGCCTAATTTCGTCCCCCACGTAATAGGGTAGTTATAGCTGTTTTGGCACACCAGAATTAATAGTAATGACGATAATTTGTTGTCTAATTTCGTCTCCCTACCTAATTTCGTTCCCCAAAGGTTTCCTAATTTTGTCCACTGATTGGTGTTTTCTGTCTTCATGGATGCATGTTCGTGTCATAAAGTGTATATACAAAGACACAAATGGCTGTAGTGATGCATTGTTCAGGGTGTAGTAGTAAATACAAAACCTTGTTTCACAGCCACGTAGTAGATGTAAAACCTTGTTTCGCAGCGACATGGTTATAGTAGTAGATGTAAAACCTTGTTTCGCAGCCACATGGTTATAGTGTTGTAGTTAGTAATTAGTGTTTGGTATTTTACCTCTTTCTATGAAGCACTTATCATTATAAGCACCCATAAGCATCTATAAATCATTCATTGCCATGCTGCACTGCACTGCGAACCACTAGAGAATGTTAATGCTTCAATTCTGGAACTTAAATCTTACACCAGGCAAATACCGGAATGGTACTCACATTATAGTTCAGAACCTCTTCTATTTTGATTTAACATTATAGTGAAGCACACATAAGCAACTACAGATCATTCATTGCTATGCTGCACTGCCCTAAGAACCGCTAGGGAATGTTTAGACTTCAAATCTTGAACTAACATCTTATACCAGGCGAATACCTGAATGCTATCTTACATTTTAGACCCGAGCTGTTTTCATTTATCATTATAGTGAAGCACTATAGTTATGTACATTGTGTACTTGCTTCTGTGAAGTGAAGAGTAGTGGACCATTTTGTACCTTGATTTTGGGAAGAAGGGTGCGTCGCAAAGTAAAACTGATTGTGCCAATCGATCAGGCGGACCTTAAAGCATAGGGGTACTAAATTTCATGCAAATCGGTCCGGACAGACGGACGTTTTAGTGGTCCACCTGTACCAGGAGAAAATAAGATCATAGGAGGTATACACCTAATGCTTCGCGGACTGAAATTTTTTCCCGACTTAAGTGTTTCATTCCCAGCGCATCTGTCCTACACGCTGTAGCACACCTACAATCCTACAATCAATAGCTATCAAGTGTTGATCTTGCGTTCAACGGACGTATAATCAAACACTACTGTGATATTAGCGTTTCAAAGAGAGTTTGTGCAAACGGAATTGTATTATATATAGTTTCTTTCCCATCCCCCAAAATGGATTAAATGACTTGTGATATTTGCGGCAAATCTATCTCAAAATCATATTTACTTAGACACATTACAGCTATGCACAGTAATGAACCAAGAGCAAAGAGACAAAAGTTCAATGACAAGTGGGTGAGTAGTGCATTCAACTCCACATTAAAAGATTATGTTCTCCCTGCAGTATATGATGCTAAATATTGTTGTGATACTATTTCATTTCTAAACATTAGAAATGAATTCTTAGATATAATAGAGAATGATTTAGAATACACAATGCTTTGAAAGTAAGCTTCACTCTCTCATCAATGTTTGAACAACCAACTAGTGGTGAAGAAATGGAATTCCATGTATCATCCGGTACACAAACAATCTCGAAGGGTGATGGGCTACAGGAGAAGATAGAGCAAGTGTTTTCAAAGTTAGCTTCACAACAAGAAGAACGAGAAAATATTAATAGCAATACGACACGTTGTACAGATGCAACTACAGACTTTGAGAAAGACTTTTATAAACTTATGAATAACGCTATACATGGCAAGTCCATTGAAAATGCAAGAAATCGAATCGATGTGAGGTTTGTAACTGATAAAAGGATGTGTCGAAAGCTGGTAGCATCACCGCACTTCAAGTCACGAGAGATCTATGATGAAAGTTTAGTTTTATTTCATATTTTAAAGAAAACGGTTAAATTAGATACGGTTAATTATGTTGGAGCTGCTGTGCTGGATCTTTCGAAGTTGTATATGTTTAGATTTAATTATGATATCATGAAACCTCGATATAAGAAACTATAACCATAACCTATAAGGATACTGACTCGTTTGTGTATTACATCAAAACAAATGACTTTTATAAAAACATGCATGAATTGATTATTTTGATACTAGTAATACCAGCAGCCCAACAAATACAAGCTTCCTGCAAAGAATAAGATGCAACTGGGGAAGATGAAAGATGAATACAAAGGTGTACCAATCAGTGAGTTTGTTGGTTTGAGAGCAAAAATTAACGCGATACAAGATGGAAATAATGAAAGTAGAAAGGAAATCAAGGTCATACGAAAAAATGTTCTCGAACAAGATATTACGTTCGATGATTTTAAGCACTGTTTACGATCAGAGGTGTTGCAAAGGAGAGTACACATGCAAATCAGATCAGAGAAACATGACATTTTCACTGAGTGAATAAAGTAGCTCTTGACTCACTTGATGATAAGCGTTGCATCTTAGATTACAAGATACGTACACTACCCTAGGGCATATCTATTAGAGTATGGAACAGCATGCGATCAATGGACATGGACATAAACGTTCGTTTTATTTTAATGTTTTCCTTCGAATTTGCTTCTCCACCCTATAGTTTTAAGTCTTGAAGCTCATAAGCCTACGAGCATTGCGATCGGAATGAGGTACAGAACTACTTCACACAGGGTAGGCATAAAGAATGAATTGCTTTTACTTAGCGAAAACATACAGTAAAATCCTGAAACCACTTATTAGAGATAATGCAAAGTTCTTATGTATATTTAGTCAAGATAACACGAAATTGAAACATATTTTGAAAATGAATTTGTTGTTGGTGATATGTTATTTAATAGATTTAAAGATAGCATAGATTTAAAGTTGTTCTATAGCATGGAAGGAGCCCTATGACTTTATAACAATCGATATGACAAGAAGTCGAACGATGGAAAGTATAGAAAGAAAATCATTTCTTTATAATCGAGTGACGTTTATGTTATTACGTTTAACGATTTATTGATGTGCGTATGCTACGTATGTATGTATGTTACGTATGTATGTTACGTCTAACATTTATTATAATGTATTCTTTTTATAATGTCAAAGCGAAAATTGAATAATATTGAATTACAAAATATTTTGGCGAAACGCTTTAAAGAATGGAAAGAGAGTCACCATAGCTATTATGCAAAGCAAAAACGACAAGAGAAACCATTAATTGAGGCGACTGAGATCTCAGGAAAATAAATTAAAGGAGTAATCGATGCAATAGAAATCTAATTACAGAACTTATATCTATATCACAACAAAGTATAAATAACTCTCCACCAACACCATCAGAAACCTCATTTCAAAAAGTTATTTGCATCACCTAAGGCACTGCCTGACACTAAAGAAACAAAAGATGATGATGATGAGAAAGAAGTTCAATTAGGTTCATTAGCGTTAGCAAGCTGAGTACTAATAGATCTGATAAATATAGTGTTTGGTTTATATTCTATTGATATAAATGGAGTAGTGTAGTGGAATATTGGAAGTTATAACGGTTTCTTTGATAATGATGATTTAGTTATATATAGTGAGAGTAAAATCACACACGCTCCTTCGACTCCGCTGTATGAAAAAATTCAAGGAACAGAAGGCTTATGGGAGTCATTAACTCGTAGCAACCAATAGGTTTCACTTATGATTATGAAACTTATAAGAAGTTTTTAAAATGACGAATGCTTTGTATTAAAATCATGATCCATCACAGAATAGAGTTAAATCAAGCTCCAGTGATAAGTATAAGATATCAATTAAACCTATTTGGCTTGAACTTAAATGGTGAGGGTTTGAAGGAAGCAAGGAAAGGGGATTAAGCGATATACAAGCATTCCGCAACAGTTTATTTGGATGGATGATGTTAGAGAATTAGTGAGTAGATTATTAGTTATAGCAGGGAACAAGCAGGGTGAAGAAGTAGCAGGGAACAAGAACTTTTATAATGAGAAATTGGGCATAATAGATATGATTTCGTCTTATTTATCGAATTTCATTGTTTCAAACCCAAAGGGATTAGGATATCTCATAAAGATCATTCATATACTTCCACCAACATTTTGGCAAGCTACTGAAGGTAAGGGCTTAGTGAACGATATTATTAATAAATTGTCCTTCGAACTACACCTCCCGGGCTATGAATGCTGTGATCCTTGTACACGATTAGATGAAAGATTTGCGAGTTGTGATCGAGGTATAAATACAGTATATTAGATCAAATATGTCGAGAGCATTATATTGCATATAAGAATTTTAAAGATCTAACAGATATTCATAGAGCTGATCAAGACTTCGAGTTTAAAGTTTTTGATAGAGTAGTTAGCAAAGATGTTGGTTTAGGTGAAAAGTTAGCTTCATTGGGAGTAGCAATGACGATGAATACAAAACGAAAAATGGGATGAGGTTAAAATACTTGCTTTTGGGGTTAATAATGGGTTAAACACACTACGGAGATGCATTCTTCTTTAAGTTCATAGATAATATAGTTTTGTTTATGATGAAGGCAAAGGGTGTAGCAATTCATATGTCATCACATGAATTAAAATCATTAAACATTAATGACATTTTAAATAAATTACAACTTGCAAAGAAGCAAAGATGCTTGAATAAGGGTCAAAATATGGGTGTAACATTAAGTCTAGCGCAGTTAAAAAAACTTCGTAATCAACCAAAAATTGGTGGCTTCATATTTACAATTCCTGCTATTCTTGCTGCATTAGGAGCTGTTGGTAGTCTTGCAGGTGGTTCAGTAGTTATAGCTAAGGAAATAATAGATGCAAAGAAAAATAAGCAAGAGCTAGAAGAACAAAAACGGCACAATGAAGTTATAGAATCATCAATTCTAGCTAGAGGTAAAGGTCTTAAAAGGAAATAGAGAAAGAAGAAGCTAATAGTAAATAAAGCGCTCACCAATTACGATATCGATCGTATAGCTAAAGAATTAAATATGAAAAGTTTTAGAGGTCTATTGATGTCGGACAATCTAACATCTACACCACCAGTGAAACAAGAATGTGCTGTTGTTAACTTAGATAATTTAATTAATACTGGAACATATTGAATATGTTATTGGTATGAAAATAATAAGGCATGTATATTCGATTCATTTGGAGGAGTGTTTTCCAAATCTTTCATTGGATATTTGATACCTAGTAATACAATAATTGAATATAATAGTGATCGAATTTAACATTTTGATGATGCGATTTGTGGCCATTTGTGTATTAAACTATTAAAGTTTTTATCTGATGGATATAATTTTCGTCGAGCTATTGAAAGATTGAAACTTGATTACTTAATGAATGATGCACGACGTTTTAAAGTATTAGTCTATATGTTAAAATGATTGTGTTGCATCTACCAGGCACTACACCAAAGCTTCGATTGAAACTTCATAATGAGATTGATAATCAAAATTATAATTTAAACATGGGACTGATTGGATTCTATAGTATGTATCTGAGACCAAATGTAACGAAAAATAATAATACCTACATCTATAAAGGAGAGAAACATAATATTACATCGGGTCAATATAAAGCATCAACATCAGAAACAACACTACCAAAAGAGGTGCTTCTAAATGAAAATTATGTGACGCATCACATTATGTGACACCATTTGCACAAATGTTATTGTTGAAACCATTGGTAACTTGCTAGGTTTCAAAAATAATACCGATATCAAATTAGAAGAGACTCATGTGGGGTAGTTTCTTGCCAAATTCTTAAGTATTGAAACACTGTAATTTAGCAAAAGGCATGATTATAGCAGATAAGGATTATAAACATAAAGAAACAAATATTATAGCAACATTTAAACAATTAACAGAGTTTGGGGAACCAATTGCTTATGAACCTCAATACCCCTTATTCTTTCTTATTTAACAGAGTCATATACGTTCTACAGAAATAAGTGTTACTAATAAATGGCATGAACCAGTTAGTTTTAGTGCGATAACAAGCGCGATTCTTATGATCAAAGATGATTTTTAAATACTTTTTTGAATATAATATAGTCTAGTTTTATTAATAATGGAGTTTAATCGGAGCAATGAGTACCAATCGTTCCCACTGAATCGTCGTACATTCAATAATTTAAATGAACCAAATAAAGATATTGAGTTCAATATAGACGTTGGTGATGGGTTTGTGCACCCCCATTACTCTGATCTATATATAAAGTTTGAAGTTATTGGCAGGGATGCTGGAGGTACCTTTGCAGCAGTATCAAATATTAAACTGATAGATAATTTTGTTCCATATTTATTTTCTCAGGTAGAGTTAAGAAAGCATGGCACTGTTATTGATAGAATCGATTATCCAGGAAATACATCAACTGCTATAGTTACATGTCAATTCTCAAAGCCAGAGCTTGAATATTATAAGTTAGGTGTATTAATTAGTGATGAGAAGCTTCAACGGAAAGAAAACACAGTGCTATTCCCTGTGTGCTTACTGTTCGGATTCTTTAGTGACTATAAAGAAATTATGTGGAAGGTTGGTTTGCGAATAACACTTAAAAAGAATGCAAATAATAATGTTTTATTTTATCGGTGGAATACAAAGAAAGCGGATGGTACTTTAGACGATAGCACACTACCTCATATGGGTAAACTTGTGATCACCTGAGAATGCCAATTGTTGAATATGAAAAGAGTTATGCAATGAAACTAAAAGCTGATATAATCCGAAAGCCTCAAATACCAATTCAGTTTCATACATATCAAAGTATTCAACGACATGTTTGACCAATGTAAAGTTAATAATATGTATTTAAAGAATGGTCGCAACGAAACTTACTCTCGTGAGAACTTAAATCTAGATATGTCAAAAGCTGATTATCTTAAAATGTATGAAAGTTATACAGCATTTAAGCGTGTGACTCAGAAGAATACTGATATGTTCTATTTCCCAACAGAGTTTATCGAGAATCTCCCCGTGTTTGTTATTAACACTAGTAAACGAAAGCAAGTAATAGTAAATGAAAGATCGAATATTAAAATTATATTATCGAAGAAGCAGTGCCTGCAAATGTTTTGCACTGTAATACTAATAGCTTAAACCTCGTATATTTATGACGTGAAGAATGAAAGAGTAGTTTTAGTAAAAGTTTAATATAGAAACTCAACTCCACACATACATTATAAACTATTGTAACAACTAATAACATAAGAATAAATATTAACTCTACGGTACTCGTAAGTTTATTATAACAGTAACATATACAAAACAAGATTCGTTTATATTCCTCAATAGCATAACGAGAATACTCTTCTTCATTCACAACAAATGTTCATTATAATGCTAAATCAGAATAGAAGCGGTTCTGGGCTAGAATATAAGGTAATATTCCGGTATTCGCGTGGTATAAGATGTTAGTACAAGATTTGAAGCCTATACATTCTCTAGTAGTTCCCAGTGCAACACAGCATAACAATAAATTAGTTATAGTTGGATATGAATGCTTATGAAGATAAGTGTTCATTATAATGCTAAAGTACGAGTAGAATAGAAGTGGCTCTGGGCTAAAATACAAGGTATCATTCCAATATTTGCCTTGTGTAAGATGTTAGTTCAAGATTTGAAGTCTAAACAACAATACAGTGCAGCATGGCAATGATTGATTTATAGGTGCTTATGAGTGCTTCACTATAATGATAAAGTAGAATGCTAAAATAGAAGCGGCTCTGGACTATAATGTTAGTACCATTCCGATACGCGGTTGGTGTAAGATGTTAGTTCAAGATTTGAAGCATTAACATTCTCAAGTGGTTCGCACTGCGGGGCAGCACGGCAATGAATGATTTATTTATGCTTATGTGTGCTTTTAATAATAAGTGCTTCACAGTAAGCTGTAAAATACTTAACACTAATTACTATCTACTACACTATAACCATGTGGCTGTGAAACAAGGTTTTGCATCTACTACTACTATAATCATATGGCTGTGATACAATGTTTTACATCCACTACTATAACCATGTGGCAGTGAAACAAGGTTTTACATCTACTACTATAACCATGTGGCTGTGAAACAAGGTTTTGCATTTACCTTGTTCATTGTTCATGATGCAAGTGATGCATCATGAACAATGCATCACTACAGCCATTTGTGTCTTTGTATATACACTTTATGACACGAACATGCATCTATGAAGACTGAAATCACCAATCACTGGAATGGACAAAATTAGGAAACTTTTAGGGGACGAAATTAGGCAACAAATGCTTGTAAATTGTCATTACCATACGTTATGAACCTTTGACGTTTTTAATGTCGCTGAAATTCTTGTAAATGGTAAAATGCAATCGATTCTAGTGTATCAGGACCGGCTTTTTGTGCTACTTACGTCCTACATGGACTTTGAAAAATAATCCGTAACAAAGAGTAAAAATTCGAAACTGTCTTGGAAAAATCGAGATGTTTGGTTCTTTTATAACGAAATGAAGAATTAAAGTTAAGAACACAAAGAATTAAGTAATAGTGACGGCTGAGTAAGAGCGAGGGCATGTATGGGCAACCGGAGAAGAGGCGGGAAGACGTATATGTGCTAGTGAATAACGTACAAATAATCAAAAGTAATATAGAAACATAAGCGTTCTTTGAACCACGTAGGTAAGTTCGACTAAAATGAGTTCTGCAGTAAAAATGAGTCATCGGGAATGAGGTGTAAATTCTGAATTAGTAGGTGGGTTTAGCTTTGTCTACTTTATTACCTGGCTGCGTAAACTACTTAATTTACATAATTCCTCAAATATGATATGAAAGATCCTAGGGCTTTTGTTAATAAGCATAACTCTCTTTCCACAAATGATCATTTATTATTACTTCAACAGCATAGAGGAACAGTTGGCTAATTTCGACATAGTCTACGATAAACCATGGACAAGATGTGGAACCTATATTGTGGGCATGTGTGTTGGTTGGATTCTCTTCAAAACAAATTGTAAGATAAAAATGAACAAGGTAAGAATTTGAAAACAAGTTTCTTTTTCAGAAAGTTAGAGAGTTTATTACTTTACTTATTTTACTTTGTTTCTTTATCTTGTAGATCAAAGTTTGTACAAATAAGTACAGTTGTGATATAAAACACCTCAGAAATTACAATAAAACTAATTATATATATTTACATTCTAAGCTTTGAATACAGTGGAACCGTACATACAAAAGCACATGATACATTTTAAGTCCTAAATACATTGTGAACCTTAAAAATACAGAAAAAATATATACATCTTATTATGCATAGTAATATAATTTGAAATACTAACACCTTATTTACTTATTACTGATCAGTATAACTTTCAAGGTATTCATTAGAAGAATAAAAAGAATATCTCAAGAACATTCTTTTTGCAGCGTTTCCAAACTGTTCGATTTTGGATAAATTTCTTATCTGTAATAGAAACTTATTGAATACCTTTATAGTCACATTGGCTGGGCTACTTTATTTTAAAAAATTAACCTATGTCTATTCACAAGTATCTTTTTTTTCGTATTATATTCATGGACGTATATGTACTTGATTAGTTCAGTAATATTTTTAAAAATATTACTTGTTCATATATTAATATTGAAGATAACGTCAATATTTCTAGCTATTCATAAACTTCACTACACTGTCTTTTTGGTAAATGTGTCATCATTACAGCGCTCTTTTTGAATTTTGACATCATATTTACTTTTCGTTTTGTTACCCCATGTTATAATTTCATGTCGTAGTACAGACTCAAAGTTTGCCATATCTGTTAGTCGGATAGTTTCAAAGTTTACCGATAGTGTTAGCACTTTTAGAGCAAGATAAATTCTATTTAATTTAATTTTCAGACTATCAATATGGTTACTAAAATAGAATGAATTGTCAATAATTATACCAAGCAATTTTGATGCACTGATAGTATATCTGTCATTGTTATTAAGTACAGTGAAAAATAATCTTGTATCCACATTGCTCTTGGTTGAAAAATCACTAGCGTTAGTGATTGCTAAATTCAGTATTAAGTTCTTTTCATCTATCCATTTTCCTAAGTTTCTGATTTGAGTATCACACTTTTCTTTTAATAAGTTGAGATTCGGATCATTTATTACAAATTAGCGTAATCAGCATATAAAATAATTTTGATCTTGATTATATAACAGGAGGAACAGAAATTACTCCAGTACACTTCTCTACGGGCCTCCAAATTTTATATACTGTGCTATCGATCGATGCTTGTTTAAGTAGCACTCTGTTGTCAAATATTCAATTTCAACTATTTGTCTTCTGTTTGAGAGGTAAAATCTCATCAACTTTAGAGGAATTCCAGTAATTCCATAAACTTCTAATTTTGCTAACATTATATTATGTACAACCGTGTCAAAAGCTTTAGTCAAATCAAAGAAAATACTTAATGTGTTTTTTTTTGTTTTTTTTTGTTCGAGTGACTGTTGCATATTGCAAATGGTCAAAAATTGTTGTATTTTAACTTCTCTTATTACAAAATCACTGTTGGGACTCACGCATCAGAAAGTATTTATAATAAAATTTAACTAAACGGCTTAAGCTGAAATATTCAATTATCTTGAAAAAGGGAAGTAACAGCGATATGGGGCGGTAATTTTGAATATCTTTCGGATCTTCCTTTCTGAAAATAGATTTCACTATAGCTATCTTTAATCTGCTTGGAAAGACACCGTAGGAAGAGATATATTTATAATATTAACTAGTGGTATACATAGAGGCTCGTAATATTTTTTAATAAGAAAGTCGGGCATTTCATCAGGTCCACATGATGTTTTACTTTTTAATTTACTAAATATTTTTAAATTCTCTTATTTTTTGTGGACACCATAAAAAAAGTTTTGTCATTTTTTGTTTGGGGGAAAGGTATACAAATATTGTACTTTTTGTTGGACTTGTTCTTTGCTCTTAATTTCAGAGCCACGTTTATTAATAAATTAACTTCTGGGGAGTTGTTAATAACTTTGTTACTATTATTATTTAGTTCTATATTTACATGAGATTTTCTTGTGGTATTTATTTCTTGGTTTATTATGTACCATATTTTTTCGTACTTTATTAACAGCATTCTTCATAACATTATCATTATGCAAGAAGTTTTTGGCGCGATTTATTATTTTCTGATACAACTATTTGTATTTTCTAACATATGTTTAAAAAGATAAACTTGGATTTTTATTTTTAACTTTCAACATGCAGCTCTTTCAATCTTTGACTTGAGTCTCTTATTGCCTGAGTTCCTCCGCTCCTTTTTCTTTATTTTAATTATCGTTTTTAATGAAAAATTCTCCTCAAAAAGCAATTAAATATTTCCTAAAAATTGTTAAATTTTTCGTCAACAATGTTTACTTAATAGAATGTCTCCAAACTTATATGATAAAGCTTCTGAATAAATGTTGCAGTCGCATGTGGCGTGTAACAACGCTGTCTGATTTTTTTTTCATAGAAGTCGGATACTTTTCATTATCTCAGTTGTCAGATTTTATATTGGCTATTTGTGAACATTAGAAAAGTGAACATCGATATTTTCGGAGTATATTATTTTCGTTTCATGGTTAGTAATTATTTGGTCTATGAGAGATTTAAATGTAGCAGTAATTCTCGTGGGTGAATGTATATTTACCTTTAGTCGATAAATATCTAATAACCTTTACAGGTTATTTTTCTCATTTTTGTCTTTCAAAAATCCATGTTTAATCCCCCGCACAACACGAAAGATTTTGCATAACCTTTTAAAATAAGCTCATCTAAAATTGTGATCAACCCTGCTTCAAATATTTTATACACAATATCAGGTACTCTGTAGTCTATTAAGTAAACAATAAACTAAAGTCATATTATAATCGACGAGATGGGTAATACAAGCTTCAAAATCCTTTTCTACTCATTGAAGATAGGCGAGTTTAACCATTTCCATTTTTAGCTAGTCTCGGACAAAAATACAAGTCATTTTGTTCCTAGTTCTACAAAACTGACACATAATTTGAAACTTGGAATTGTTAAAGTATTATTTCATTCGATATGAGCCAGGGTTCGCATGTGCAAATAACCTGCATGTCACGATCATATTGGTGTATTAAAATTTCTAGATCAAGTAGCTTATCTCTAATCCCTTGTACATTCATATGCATTTACCTAAAATCACTCCTACCGGTTAAAACATTTATTTTGTGTTTCAAGACTATATCGAAAATTTCAACAGGAGTTTCTAGTCTAGAAAATTACTGTGCGTAAGGGACATTATGAAATCCAGAGGACAATGACTTGATGTGTTTAGCAACTTCGCCACGTACGTAGAGCAACTTTGCCAGTGTTATTCAGATGTAACCCATGTCTAGTGAAATTACTTCTGACTAAAAATTCCAAATCTACGAATTTTACATTAGGATAAAGCTCACCAACCTTTGTCAATTCATTATTTGCTGATTTTACTTCTTTGTTAACATATTAATTATTAGCTGTTTGTCTGTGTGGAACATCTGTTACATAAACATTAGTGTTTGTTGTTGACTTAAACCCTTGTACAAATTTATAACGGATTTTTTACCCTTATTTCTTGCTACGTCATTCTCTCCGTCCATAACGATTAACGTATCTTTGGGAGTCATGTTTTCACATAATTTCTAACAGTCTTTTAAAATTTCACACATGACAGCACCTGATTTTGTAAAATACAAAATTTGGTATTTGTTGTCTAGTTAATCTTTCAACAACATAGCAGTGTTTCTAGTATGACTGTCTCCTACGATCAGAACCTTGCACTGGTTATTTTGTTATTGAATATTCTGTGCCACATTACTTTCTTCACTTTCTGTATATTTTTTGTTTGTGCATTGTATCCCTTTGTACACTTTTCTTTTTGTTTGCTATATCCCTTTTCGCATTTTCTTGGTATGGCCCCGTTTTGCTTAGTTTTCTCGGAATATTCCTGCTTTATACTATATAGTTCCTGACCTAACTTTGCCGTAGGAAGTATCACAATTTTTGGACGTTTTATGTTGTGCTTTGGAAGCACTGCATTTAATCTTTGTATTGTGATTTATGGCTAACCCTTGCATTTATTTGATTTGCATGTACTCCAAATGAAACTAGTTTGCTTACCTGGTTAATACTACTTTTCAGTTCAGCACTTCCAGTTATGAGTTTATGTACTTCGCAATGTACATCACGCAGTTCTTCGTAAAGTATATTTAATATTTCATCTGATGGTCATTCACATTCTCTACCCTCTTGAGCACGAGTGTCACTTGTTTCGTTCTTTAAATTTGTACCTTGCATCTTTCTTGCTGCAGATCTTGGAACCACTGTGCTTTTAATTTCTAATTTTAGTTTTGCAGAGCTTACAGCTATTTAGTACTACTGGCGCTTATTCCTTATCATCACACACTTCATATTTTAAACAATTATTTTTGTTTTGCAAACGAGAAAAATCTCTATCTGTGTCTGTATCCATTGCCGCCATCTTGCCTTGTTTTTCAGATTAATCAGATTTAGTCAATTGTTGAAATCCCTCGCCCCTTTAATGAGAAAGTTAGAATATTTTTTATATTCAGTACAAGGAGAATGCATTTATTCGTACAAAAATATTTATTATGAAGGAGAAAATAAAATAATTTTTTGTAACATATGAATAAAATATGATTTCAATGTTTTCTTGAAATCAATCTTGATCTTCAACAATCTTGAAATATCTATTTTATCTATTTCAGTGTTCATCTATTTCAGTATGTTGTAATTTTAGTAAATATAAACATATTTTAGAACTGTTATTATTATTATCAGATATAATATAGGTCTCATTTGGTCCTATATGATTTCATATATTTATTAACAATCTATGCAATAGGATAAATTATGTATCATCCCTGTTCTATGTTGATGATTTGAAATTACTCGGTAAAATTACAAATTGTAATGTCATTGTAAGAGCACAGAAAAATATAAATGCTATAGCAAAATGGTGTTATAGGTAATAACAAAATGAAAGTAATTATAAAATAAGTGTTACCAGCTATACGCAAAAGAATACAATTTTATTCCAAGTACTTACAGTATAAAAAGTAATATAATAAATATTATACAAATTATTAAATTTCTAAATATTTTCATTCCAAATGTAGATTTTAGAACATATAGATATTTTAATTCCAGGATAAATAAATAAAAAAGCATACGTTATATTTAATTAATGGCGATGAGTTAACTAAACAGCAAATTTACATACTATTATATAAAATACTTGTTAGAGTAAAACTAGATCATGGAGTCATTATCTGGTATCAAGGAGCAATAACCAACAATGTAAAAATAGAATAAATTCAAATGTTCTTCACTAGAATATTATGGATATGTTGAGGCTCTGTATCCTTAAGTTAATTATTCTTAACTGGATTTGTCTAAAGAAGGTGTTGATAAAACAATGAAACTGTTATGCATACTGTGTATATTTTTTATAATAAAGTATAGTGTTTAGAATTTTATGTTTCAAGTTTAGTTTATAGTATTGTGAGTATAGTTAATGAAGATTAGTGTAACTTTCTTGGGCTTGAAGCTTTGTACAGCGGAAGAAAAAATATCGATAAGCAACTTATTGAAGCTACATTATCGAAAAAAATCGAACCAAAGTTTTATTCCCATAGTTTTCGGAATTATAAATTCTTAGTTAGCTTAGAAAGAACCAAAAAATGTTTAGCCAGATGATTGATAACTATAACAAATCCACGGAAAATTGACAGAACCAAACATATTCTGGCTACAATGATTATTAACTATAACAAATATACGCAAAATAAGAGAAGAAAAAATTATGAAGAATGCATTAACATTTTAATGTGTTATTTTATTTATAGTGAACGCTTGATTTTAGACTTTCTAAACTTTCTCTCTCATTTTATACACTTAATTTATTTTAGAATTAGTTATACAGCTTACGTCTTTCAACGTACTCTTAAATTATATTTTATAAGTAATATGGCACATTCTAATTCGTTTAATGTGGTCAATATCAATTTTATGTAATTTGAAAGGAATATATCTGCATTTTATAAATAACTACTTGATTTCCTGCCCGTTGGTGTGGAATTGAATTTTATTTACGACCTTTAGGTATCTAAAGCTAAGGTCGGGATAAAGGAGCAAATAGGATTCGGGAAGGTGTGAGCCAGGGCTTGTATTAGAGGTGTTATCCCGGCATTTGCCTGGTGTGACAGAAAAAACTAGAAAAACACAGTCAGGATGATCGGCCGCTGCGATCGAACCCACGACCTCCCAAATGCTACACCAACGTTCTACCACTGAGCTACATCGCCGCGGTCCGTTGGTGTGGTGTCAATACAACATGTTATTATGTTTGTATTCAATTAACTATGTAAACTAGGTTCTTTAACATGTTCTCTGTTGCCCAGCTGGCTGCTCATAGCACAACAATAAAGCATTCATTCATTGTTATGTTACAGTATGGAGTCGTACTTGGCTGGGTGTTGTCCATCGCTTCGACGCTGACACTCGTGTATGGTCTGTATGAAGCTAGTCTAAACCCTCTTGTTTCCGCTATTCATTTGTCTCTCACGCACACAGCTTGGGCCTTAGGAATTGGCTGGATCACGATCGCATGCTGTACTGGATATGGAGGTAAATCATTTCTTTAATTCAATTTTACAATCTTTAATTCAATTTTACTTGAATAAATCAAACCCATAAAATTCCAAAAAGTCAGTACTTACATGTCTCCCCAGTAGCACACACACGTGTTTTCAACGTTGATTTTAGGTTCATTTCGTTGATTAACCGTTATCGGTTGAAAAAATACGTTTATCTTTAAATCATACTTAAACAAAGACGTCATTGCGTTGATAAGACGTTAACACAACGTGTATTTAATATGTTATTTTCAGCTATGGTATAATAGATTTTGATTAATGCATTTCATACTAACGTTATGTCAAAAAATATAATTAGAAACAATTGAATGACAAACTAATTTTGGTGTTCTCATGTGCACCAAACAGATCGAATTTTAAACCATATTTCAACGAAGTTATAATTTCATTGATACGACGTTAATGTGACGTACTTTCAACTATCATTCATACTATGTCTTAGATTTCGTTTCACACTTGTATTTCTAATTCAATTGCTTAAAAATTATAACTAAAAGCAGATACAATGAAAATAACTATATTTTTCATGTTTTCATTTGCATGTTGAAAACAGGTTGTATTTTAAACTATCCTTCAACGAGTATTTAATTTCAACGATACAGTAAAGGAGTAGTGGCCTCCCCAGGTGGATTCTTGGATAAGTGGTCAACGCGTCGAGCTACCAACGGGAAGTGTAGAACGTTCCTGTGTTCGAACCCTACAGCAGCCGCTCGTATTATTTACTGTTGAAAAGTTAACATGGTATATCGTGATAAAAGCAACGGATAAAATAAAACTAAATATGTGTATACCAATAGACAGCATCTATGCTTTGTTTTGCCAACTAACCCCGTTTATTCATTGTTTCTTCTCAACCATTATTTAACGTTGAACAGGCGTACATTTTGATATATTTACAACGTTAACATAACGTTTCGGTACTAACGTTTAATCCACGTAATTTCAACGTTTGTGTGCTTCTGGGGTCTATTACATCAATAATTTTTAATCGTAAAAATGGGGTATTCTTTTGATAAATTTCCATTACGGACACTTAGAAAAACAAAGAAGGGGCTACACAAGTGGCCTGAGCACAAGTCCACAGCATTGAAAATACAGTTCTCGCCGTCAAAAATGCAACACCAAGAAGGAAAGAAGATATCAGCTCCGAATTTGTCAGATAGATATCATAAGGTACAAGTAGCAAATGATTAAACTTACCGCTTTGTGCGATGCGTGACAACGTGGCTACAGTGGAACAGAACTGCCAACGGTCAGTAGCAACCGAGCTCTCCATAAGCGTTCAGAACTGCTGCAACACGGTGAGTCATAGATTGGATGAACCTTTAGATATCATCCTGGTGTATGGCAAGTCATGCATTTTCGACACGATATCACAACTCATCAACTGTAGCTGGTGGAGGTGGCTGGTGTGACAGGCGTTGTGTAATCATCCACCAGATGTGTTCAATTGTCGAGATATCAGGTTAACGCGCTGGCCAACGAAGCAGAGACTCATTGTGTCCAGCCAGGAATGCTAGGACATGACGTGCCATATGCGGGCGCGCGTTATCCTGTTGGAATGTTGTTGTGCCAGAGTCTGCACTAAAAGGATCCAACACATTATGGATGGACATTTGGCTGGTCACATGTCTGTTAATCATAGGAGACATGAACGGACACGGAATCCAATAGCACCCACACCATAACACTCGGTACCGGACCTACGTGGCGATGCAAAACGCTGGCGCCGCCCAGCCTAGTGCTACCGTACCGCCAGATACGGATGCAGCCATCATGATGCTGTAGACAGAAGCGGGATTCGTCTCAAAAAAGGATGGCCTGCCATTCGGCTCTCCATGCGCGACGCCATTGTAGTCACTCATACATACACCGGGCAGTAAACGGAAGCCACAGCAATGGGCGCTGTGCAAATATGCCCCGCTCTGCCAGGCGACGTAGAACTACTGTTCGTGGGGACACTCAGCGCTGTGTAACATCCGTCAGTGAATGTGTTAGTGTTCGAGATGTGGCTGTTCGATCCGCACAAGCCGTCTGTACTTGCGGCCCGTGGAATGGAGCGGTCCTTGAGATTCAGCATGTCGTTTCGTAATGCCTTCGTGAAGCCATCGCGTCCATATGCGCTGCATTGTAGACGCAGTCCGTCCAATGCGGGCACCAATGTCACGGAAGGATAAACCGCACTCGCGATATACCACAATTCTTTCGTGATCAAAGGTGGAAACCTGTTGGCATGGTGCCGCCTTCGACAACGACGTATCTTTCGACCATATACACACACACTTACGTCACACAAACAGTCGGAACTGCGGCTCTCTGGCCTGCCTCCGAATGCTGTTTCTAGATGGAATACCCGGCGCCTATGATGCGTCATGGAGCTGTCGTACTACTCGGTTGTTTATCTTTCCATGCTCTGTATATTCTCCAAATTTTTCATTAATACGATGTCTTCTTCTTGGTGTTGTATTTTTAATGGTGAGCAGTGTATAAGGAAAACGAAAGTACTTACGTAGCAGAATAGTTAAGAAGAAGCAAATCTCACGGAAATATGAGTAAATTTTGGCCAGTATATGCACGTTGAAAGGAAAGTAAGCTTTCCCAAAGTAGGCATAAGTTCAATAAAAAAAGATAATTATGCACAATTTACAAAAACTACTATTACAATAACTACTGAAACTACCACCACTCTCCAGCACCACCTCCAATAATAAAAAAAATATTATTATTATATTTATTTTTATTTGTCTTCTTTATTTAAGTTATTATTGACAAAACAGCTTACAGGACTTAATATGTCACCTGGAAAACAATTATGAAATATATTTAAAAAGAAGGAAGGTAGATAATTCATACAAAGAACAAAAGCTCAGAAAGAAGAGATAATCAAGATATTACAACTGACGCAAGAGGATTAAATAAGAAACCTCAGACGCTATAAATCAAACAAGGAACAAAAACATTAATACAAAGGAAAAAACAAAGGGATGCCATGAAAAAATAAAAACACAATTACAATCAATCATCCTTCCATACATCTTTTTCATTCCATATAAACAAAATTAAAATTATGACAGAAAGCATCTCTCTGTTGATAATATTTATTTATTCATTAATTTAACACAGGAGAAGACAAACTGACGATCGCGAGCTACTGGTAGCTCGTGGGGATATTTTCGGTAGCTCGCACAAGATTTACTTTACTTAATGCCAGCTAGTAGAATTATCAAACAACTTTCATTATACTATCTTTGGTAGTTCCCCACATACTTCCATATTTGGAGAGTACCTTTTTTGGTCAGAGATTTTGCCAACCCCTGATCTAGCACAACGCTAAATAAGAGCTTTCAAATAAATTTGATCATACAATGCCATGTAAGATTGGTGTACAAGAATTTTATATCATTAACAACTCCAAGATCTATCAATCTAAAAAGGCCCTATATTTTTCCTTAAATTTTCCAAAGATATATCTTCTAAAATTGCTTTAAAATTCCATTTTAAGCACGCTAAAAAGTTATTTTATGTAGCCTTAATCGATTCTGAAATATATTTCCTTATTATAATTACAGACAGCACTTGCATATTCAAGATGTGATCTAACCACAGAACAATATAATAGTTTACAACTCAAGATACTTTTAAAATGTCAAAGTTCCTACGAGCTTTTTATATTATAATTTCAATATGCTTAGGGAAGTGCAACTTGCTATCAATATTCAGACCCAGATCCTTAACCATAGTTGCCATCTTAATCAAGTGATCCATTATTTTATTTGAAAAACTTTTTTTTTTCTAGTAAATTACTTTTTTTTCTACCAATTGACATATTCAAATTTAAAATGAGATAATTTTTACAATATCACTTCATCATTTTAATTAAATTCTTTTGCAACAACATAAGATCAGAAATTTTGAATTGATTTTAACCCTTTAATATCATTTGCATATTGCAACACCTCAGAAGATGAGTTCCAAGTAAGATCAATTATGAAAATTATAATCATCAATGGTCTCAAGTTATATCCTTGAGGAATACTAGGAACTACTTAATACAAAGGCCAGGCGCACCTTTATACATAACTATCATTTCTATCTTTAAGGTAAGAACTGATCCAGTCAATAAAAGAAGACAAGAAGCTACAGAAAGTTTTCTTTCCCTTATTAACAAGTGATGTGACAAATTATCAATTGCTTTTTGAAAGTCTAAATATATAACATTAACTGGGACCATATTTTGCATTTTGAACCTGTCAGTAACTATAAAGATTTAAATATTTTACGCAACATGGAAAATTCGAGATAGACAGTTTTCTCTCTGTTTATTTTATAATTTTTATGTGCTTGATTCTACTTCTTCAACGATTCTATATAACCTAACCTAACCTAACCTATGAATTAACAAACTTGTGATAGTTTTTATCTTATCAATTTACGATTTTATTAATTTACAATTATGCTCTTACATATATTTTTTGTTACAAAACGATTTTGCTTTTCGATGGAAATGTATAATTAACAAAAAACAAATTAATACTTGTGCCTTTAGCATGCTGTCCCGGTATACTATACTATTAGTGTTTTATGTTTCAGGTATTATAAGTAAAGTGCTGTCCTGGAAATATCTATACCCGCTCAGTAGACTGACCTATTGTGTTTACCTTGTCGAATCCTTATTAATTAGGATAGCAATATGGAGTACAGACACACCGGTACACTTGTCAGTGGAATCAGTCGTAAGTATATATCTAATAAGTCAGTAAATGAGTTTAAAAAGATTAGTACTCCAAACAGTGCTAAAATTGCACCGATACATTTAATCGCTAATAAGGTATTGATTAATTTGTACTTGTAGAAATGTTAGATCGAACTCGAAGGTAAATTATAGTAATATTATAACTG
The DNA here is from genome assembly GCA_022664845.1 of Lepisma saccharinum. NCBI lineage: Eukaryota > Metazoa > Arthropoda > Insecta > Zygentoma > Lepismatidae > Lepisma > Lepisma saccharinum. Next base: position 54,496 of record JAGDQP010002991.1, read on the forward strand.
CATAAGAGTTGCTTTTATTAATTTAATTTATAGTTTGGGCTGTACACAGCCTTTTTCTTTTCTTGAAAACTGTGATAAATATATTATCCTTTTTCTACTCATCTTTGGCCAGTGTTCGATTGGCGCAATTTCCAGAGAGGTGGAAGAATTACTGAGATATGTAAAATATCGTATTTTAGGCCGTCCATAGCCCAAGCAAGGGGTTATGTATCGGTAAACAGAGCCAGGAAATTTCTTGCAGAGAGGGGGAATCCCAACCATCCCCCCCAAACAAAACGAACACTGCCTGGTCGGCCATGGGGTTCAAACCCACGTGCCTACGAATTGCCGATCGAAGCCAATGAGATTACCGCCTGGTAATCCTATCTGTGTTTTATCTAACTGTAAACCAATCACGGACAGATTGAAGAAAATTCATGACAATGATAAGCTGAAACCTGCCCGTACACCCCATAAACACCTCATAAAATGACCGAATTACCGAGAGGTTAACACGCTCGCTTTCTATACGCGTGGCTCACGAGTTCAAGTCCCGCCGGAGTTGAACTGAATGGCTCGGAGTCAACTTTACGAAAAAGGTTGTAGGTCCGGTCCCATCCTTGCAAGGTCCCTTGCTCGTTTAGGACGTTAATATCAATTTAAAACAATAAATAAATAAAGCTTTACCCAATGTAAAGGTAAGTATTTTCCAGAACATACAGCGAGTGAAGTATACCAAATTACTTTGACCTTATATGGATGGACCAAAATTTAGTTTAAAAAGACACTTCCTCCGTACAAAAAAAAAATCTCTTTGAAAAGTAAAGTTGAGTTCAAAGTGAAACAAAATAAGCTGCTGAACAGCTCCAGAAGTAAATATTGATGGTATCACGATGCAGATAGATTAATCATGTACTCTGAAATTTCAGTCTTATCTTACTACTACAGTTTAATCCTAAGCTTTGAGCTACCTTTCAATATCATTTTCTTCAATGTATTTTCTAAAAATACAGACCAGAAAGTGTTTTAAAATGTCTGATGCAAGTAGTGAGAGTATTAGTTGGGAAGCAAATAACATAAACAACACTTATAGAAGAAAACTGTATATAACGCATGGATTTTTATTCAAACACTTCTGGTTTTCAATGTTTGAAACACCATTTATTTTTTTACACATTATCTTTAGAATGCCACTGAATATCAAACGAAATTACAAATATTTGACAGAAACTGTCAGTTTTCTTTATGAGCTCCTTTTGACCTACTATTGAGAAATAATCAATGATTTAAGCATTTGAATGAAATACGTGTACATCTATAATTATCTTAGTTCAAACTTTGTATGCTTAAAATATATGATAAATTCTAGAAATATTGAGGCAATCGCTATGAAATTGAGATGTTAGAAAATGGTAGGAGTTATTCTTTGTGGTGAAGATGTTTGAGCAAATACAATTTTACTCTCTTCACGCATCTCCATCCTAAACTCTAAAATTCTCAACTTATAATAATATATCCTCTCATCATCAAACAATACGTCATGATTCTCAAATACACAAGTTTGAAATAGATTTCACCCTTCAAAATATAATGCAGTAAGAAACTTCCAAACTTTCTGTAGTTCAGAATTATCGTCCTCACAACTGGGACTAAGTTAGGAAAAAATTGGACTGTCCAGGAATCTTTTGAGTTCTTATAGCATAACATCAGTTCTTAGTTGTGAATTATCGAAAATTTGAATCTTCTGAATAAAACAAGTTTTCAAGGTTCGACGAAAATTGTGAGTGCATCTCCCGCAAATATTTATTTTATTTTATTTTATTTAGACTTTTATTTAGCATGGCAATGTTAAAGCTGATAGCTTTGTCTTCCACCTAATCATTATATGTCTATATATAAATATATGTGTCGTTTTTTTTTTTTTTAATATATTAACAATTAAACAGGGGTTGGACAAAAAAATCTAAAAACACGTCATACAGGACACGTAAGTGTGGCCCGCCACTGTACACCACGTGTTGCGGTTGCCGATCGTGCTTTGTTTTCAATGTGTCATGTGGACCTTCCTCTTCCGTCACCAGTACCCAGTTCAGATGTGAGTGTCGTGGTGTGCAAGTGGTGCGGTAAAATGGGCGACCTGACAGACTTCCAAAGAGGTATGATCGTTGGTGCTCGTCTGGTTGGAGCTTCAGTGACAACAGTGGCGACCATTGTGGGCGTATCGACAGGCACTGTGTCCAATGTCACGAGGGCATACACAATGCATGGGCAAATCACGTCGGCAAAGCACAACAGTGGTCGAAAGACAATCCTGTCCGATAGGGACAGGAGGGCATTAAAACGGATTGTAGCAGCTAAAAAGCAGACCACTGCAATGAAAATTACGTCTGAACTCAATTCCGGCCTACAGAACCCGGTTTCATCAAAAACAGTGCGACGGGAACTTCATAAAATGAAAATTCATGGCAGGGCCGCGATCGCCAAACCTCTGTCACAGCAGTAAATGCGAAGCGGCGTATCCAGTGGTGCAAGGACCACAAGGAGTGGACGCTTGATCAGTGGAAACACGTAATGTATTCCGATGAATCGACCTACACCTTGTTTCCAACAACCGGTCGTGTTTACGTATGGAGAACACCGTCGCAGGCCTATGATCCAGACTGTCTGCGCCCAACTGTAAAGCATGGGGGTGGTTCTGTTACAGTATTGGCAGTGATATCGTGGTTTTCTGCAGGTCCCATCATAGCCCTGCATGGAATGATGAATGCTAAGGCGTATGAGGCCATTGTAGGGGACCAGGTTCTACCCATGGCCCACACATTGTTCCCGGATGGTGATGGCAACTACCAAGATGATTTGGCACCCTGTCACGCTGCAAAAACGGTGCAATCATGGTTTGAGGAGCATGACCAGGAGCTATCACACCTCCCCTGGGGCCCACAATCACCAGATCTGAACATCATTGAGCCATTGTGGTCTGTGTTAGAAAGGCATGTTCGGTCTCATTACCCTCCACCATCATCCCTTAAGGAACTGGAGCATGTTTTGGAGGAAGAATGGTACAACATTCCACACACCACGATTCAGGAGCTGTATACGTCCATTCCACGTCGGATCCAAGCTGTTTTGGACGCAAAAGGAGGCCCCACACCATACTAGGTATGATTTTCACACTTTTTCGAACGTTTTAGATTTTTTGTCCAACCCCTGTATATATATATACTCGCACATAGAGATATAAAGATACAATTAAACACTTATTACAAAGAAAAAATATGTAAAATTTAAATGTTATCCCATTCTAGCCCATCCCTCCACCATTCCCCCGACATGAACACAATAAGTACCCCACACGCCCTGCATAGAACCCCCATACCCTACATAGAACCCCACCACCAAACACACATACTATACATGTATATTTTTAATGTGCTGCACTCACGAAAATAAAATTGAACCAAGAGTACAAGCAGATCGAGGACATATCATATTTATTTCTGGAAGAAAAACCTTCCAATGAAATTAACATTGTTTTGTACTGCTATGGGCAAGTGTAAGAAAATGACTATAAAGTTTATTCCTGAAGCTATTTGATGAGCTGGCTGTGCGATTGCCGAAGGAAGATTGTTCCACTGTTGGATGCCGTACACTGCAAATGATTTCGAATAGCTTTCAGATCTATGTTTCGGTATCCTTAGGGTGACATTATTATGTGAACGAGTGTTTATCTTATGATTGAGGTGCACAGGCTTTAGCATGAAAGCTAGATATGGAGCAGACTTTAAACTGACTACCTTCAGTAACTGGAGAAGAATATGAAACGTTCTTCTCTCCTGTAGTTTTTGCCATGCCAGTGCAGTGAACCTGTTTGATACATGATCATACTATTTATCATTGAAAATAAACCGAATTCATCTATTTTCCATTTTTTGCAATCTATTCGCTAGATTAACAGACAGATCGTTATACAATATATCACAGTAATCGAAGAGCGGGAATAAGAGAGACTGTACCAAGGTGATTCTAGTGAAGGAAGATCCAAAGATTGAGTGGGTGCATTTTTCTATGCACTAGCTTGCATATTTGTTTTACATGTTCCGACCACGATAATGTTTCATCGAGAATAATACCCAGACTTTTGACTTTATTTTCTCTTTTAATTTCCTCGTTCCATACTTGAACTTTCGGAACATACGAATCTAGACTGTTGATTTTCGCTACCATATTTGGGAACCCTATTATTACGTATTGAGATTTGCTAGGATTTAGCGCCAGACCATTGCGTTCTGACCAGACATGTATATTTTCTAGATCAGAATTTATTCTATTAAATGCACTGGCAAGATGATTAGGTTAAGATGTTACATATGCCAGTACGTCATCTGCGTATAAGTGATAACTACATTCAATGAATCGCGATCCAATATCGTTCATAAATATCGAAAATAACAATGGTCCAAGAATTGATCCTTATGGAATTCCACAAGTGATGTTCTTCGACGCAGAGCAAGAATGTTTAGTTGAAACTGCCTGTTTACGGTCATTCAGGTACGATTTAAAAAGGTACGGATTGTATGAAATTAACACAGAAAATTGACAGTCACCGCGACCGGGACTCGAACCCGGATCTCCCAGTTGCCGGCTAGGTATGCTACCAATTACACAACCACGGCACGGCCAATTCTCTGTGTATATGGAATGTTCCTCTAGCCTAGACACACTCCCAACACTTCATTGCTGGTTTCGAGGCCCAGGCACTCCACTCATGCGGAGATTTTTGGTTGAGGAATCTTTCTGCTATCAGGCAGTATGAAAGAATATATGTTATTACCTTTTTCACAATAAACCTTGTGTTGGTAAATGGTGAAATTAACACAGAAAAATTGACAGTCACTGTATGTTTGGCAAATTTAAAATTGTGTTCTAATTTTGCAAGAAGAATGTCGTGATCAACTGACTGAAAGGCTTTACTGAAATCTAATAGAGTTTAGATGGCTACTCTTCGTTGATCAATTGCTTGCCGGATGTCATCTGTGATTTTAATAAGGGCTGTCGTTGTGCTCTGACCTTTTCTAAAGCCAGATTGCATCTCTATGAGCAAGTTATTATGATCTATGGGTTATATGATTTGCTTGTGTACAACAAATTCCAGTATTTTGGAAAGACATGATAGGATGCTAATGGGTCAGTATTCATTAGGCGCAGATGGAGTGTTAACCTTCGGTATGGGTCGAATGTAGGCACGTTTCCAAGCAGATGGTAATTCACTTGTTATGATAGACTGGTTTACTATTATTGTTAATGGGTACAAGACATGAAGTAGAATCAGTTTTATAAAAGCTATTGAAATGCGATCTGGGCCAACAGCAGAACTTTCTATCTTATTGATGGCCTGATGAACTTCTATTGGGGAAACACAAGTGAAATAGAACATATCATTTTTGCAAATTTTGCTATTATTTGCAAGCTTGCTAATAGTTTCGTGTTTCACAAGCGTATCAGTATCAGTAGAGGTTTGGGAAAAGAATTCATTTAATATATTAGAATCTACAGAAATATATAGGTAATTCTGTCATCTGGTTTCTGATAGTCTAGCATCTTCGAATTTTGACAAATCTGTTCGCGTTGGTTTGTCGTTTGCTTTAGTAGCGGTCACTATAAACACATGTTAGGAAATAAGAGCCTCTGATTGGTCGTTGTAGACCATTATTATTATACATACAGAGTTCGAAGTTTTTGGACATAGATCATATATGTCCGCGGGATTTGAATTAGCTCAACGCATATTTGTTATATAATAACGTAAGGCGATTATGGAACATCACTTCCATTAGATATGTGAAACGACTGATATTATCTGTGAATAATAATAAAGAGGATAACTTGACATATATGGTTTGTTTTACAAGTGGTTCTTTCATGCAGCGATCACGACTATCTTATATCAGATGTTTTTACTTACATAACATCAAAGCAATATTTATCTTTGTTCTTTATATTTACGCCTAAATTGTTAAGTTTCCTTCATAGTTGCTTGTTATCTAAGATCTTCCACTATATATATATATTCTTGCTTGCTTGCTTGCTTGTCATACAGCTTGGGTGCACTGGTTTCTGAGCATTTTGTAAATCTGAAAAGATTTCTGACAAAGTTCGGTTAGCATTTACTTGTTTCCTGTATTTTTTGTTGGTTTTATATCTTTCCAGTCTCAGCTGTTGTATATAATTCGTCATCCAGGGGTTTGAATTATATTTCACTCTTTTAACTTTTGGTGGTGCATGTTTGTCATACAAATACAATATTTGTGAATTAAGAATATCTACATTTTCATCCACCGACCTATTCTATGTTATCAACTCTCAGGGTATGAGAGTGCCATCTGCATGTAGATTCTCTTTATTTACATTTCTGAGATTTCGATAGGTTATTATTTTATGTTGATCTTTTGGGAGATTAAGTGAATAAACGAGGTAGATCAAATCATGACGGGAAATGCCAGGGACAGGAAGTTTGCCGAATTTAGCAGTTCTCTGGATATACGATACTGCGATATGATCAATAGCAGCCTCAGAGTTTCCTGAGTAATGTGTGGGTCCAAGTGACACAAGCTTAAGTCGAGTATCTGAAGCATACATTTATAATCCATGGATTCCCTTGAATCCCGGAAGATGTCGACGTTGAAATCACCCATTATTAGACGATGTTTATATTTATCTTTAATTATAAGCATGTCGTTTTCAAAGCTTTTAAGGTTATCTAGTAGCGTGTTTTGGGGTCGGTAGACCACAGCGATCATAATATTTATAATGAATATAAATATTGCAGTAAGTATTGTATAAAGTATAAAATAAATATTTACTAAGTGATGCTTTGGTATCGTTTTTCTTCTGTCTTTATTTTTAGTGCTTGAATAACCTTTAAAAAAGATTAATTGAAAATCTAAAATTAATGGCTAACCTAAAAAAGAGAAATATATCGTTAGACATTACATTATATTCACAATAAAATAGAGAGCTTAAAAGAAGTAAATCGTTTACTTTTGACGTTAATATTAAAATTCAATCCATTTCAGTAATCAAAAATACCTTTGAGGTTAAATTAATGTCATAATTAATTATTCAAGAATAGCAATGAAATGCAAGCATTTTCTCTCAATTTTCCTATACTAAATTTAATTTGAAAATTCAAGTACGACTTCATACTTTTAAGAGTCACCATGGCTAAGGCGGTAGCGCGCCTGACTACGAATCTGACTAGGACGCTGGAGACTTTTCTCGTAGTTTCCCCATGCCTGGTGCTCTGAGGAGCACTCAGCTTCCTATCAAATTGAGTATCAGAGTGTCTTTGGTATTCTTGGGCAACTTGGGAAGGTTAAAGTGGTCGAACGTGGGACTGACCGCCCCACTTCATACCGTAAGTCGTGAATATGTGGGACGCTACCTCCACATCTCCCATGCGCTGTTCGCGGCGTGTGAGAATCACACAGGGGATAGCTTTACTTTTTTATTTTTAATTCATACTTTTAAACTCTTTCCAATTCGTATGTATTAATTGAAATCATCAGCAACATGTTTTAGCGGTAGAATGTAGTTACATTTCTTTTTTACAGACGATACATTTTTAAATATAATAAAATCTTACAAAAAGATGACACAATAGTAATAAAATTACAAGCATCTAAACAATCTCAAAATGAAAATATGTGAGTCACATAATTGTGATTAATATAGTGAAATGTATGATCTATTATAGATATGAAATGGTCTGTAATGCCTTTTTGAGAAATACATTCGATTTTTTTTTTCAACTGCGTTAGGATACATTAGAAAGTATGCTATCTAAGATTATATCCATGTAGTTTGTCTATTTTTCATTAAATCTGTTATGTATGTTGTAAACAAGTGTTGCACTTGATATTAATCTGTTCAAGTTCAAATACAACTGTTGTATATCACTTTAAATGTTATCCTGACTGCTACTTTGCTCTCATGTTTGGTAAGAAAGAAATACTAATTGCCACTGAAAACGAAGAAGTATATGAATTAAGTTATTGTACATACCTTCTTAAGTTGGATTTTGCAGCACAAATTATTATTATTATTATTATTATTTTTAATACTAATATCATTTCCAGGCATCTCTACCCTTCCTTCTCTGCGAAACGTAGTTTTTTCATCTGGAGAGTTAAGTGAATTTAAAACTAAATTTCTAATTAATGTTGGGTAACTATATATATCCAACCGACCTCCCCGCGAAGCTCTCTCCACTCCCAATCTTCTCACTTAGTACCACCCCAGCCTTCAGGCCCTCCAAAAGCTCCTCAAACTGGCGCAACACATCGTCACTGCGTCACCTGAAACTGAAAGAGTTTTACCCGTCGTGCCCCAAAATATTCTACCACAGACCACTGAATTTCAACGCGATCCTCCCCAGAGCTTGACCAATCTCGCCCTCTCCACCCAAACCTCGCAAGCACAACAGACCCCGCTACAGAACTTGTCCTATCTTTGATCCCAGTCCGACCTTCGTACAACCTGTCACTCACAAGACGTACTCTTTCCGACACTCCGGCAGTTGAATATCTTCCAACCTCATTTATCTCCTACTCTGTAACCTATGTTCTGTCTTCTACGTTGGCGAAACCCAAACTCCTCTAACAATCCGCATCAACAACCATCAACAACTCCTCCAAATTGTAACTTCCGCATCTCCCCATACCTGAACACACATTTTATCACGGCTACACATTTGACGGAACCTTTCGAGTCAGCATCCTGAAATTTCTGAACCCCGACTCACCTGCCACAGTTAGAAAGAGATGGGAACAGACGTACAGATCTATCCTTTCCACCAACCATAAACCCATGAACCTTCCTGCAGCGCAGATTCTTCTTCTTCTTCTTCCATTCTCTTCTTCGTCCCGTCTCTAGTTGCACTTTCATCCTATTTTTCAATATTGTTTATTTATTCTTCCTTTCCCTTTCATCTTTATTATTATTATTCCCCCCCTCTGATTCTTTACCCTCTTATTTCTTCAGGAAGTCCCTTTCCTACTCCTAGTGACCTTCGCACTTTTCTCTTCATTTGATGTTTTCTCCGACTCATGTAGTCATTTTCCCGCACCATAATCTGGTCACATTGTTACCCAGCATCAGTTGGCAAAATAGTGTATCCTTAACACAAGTCTCGCACTTGTCCGCTCTGTCCATTTTCTCTCCTACTATGTGAAAACGCTTTTGCGAAACGTTGCTGCCTTTTTCTTGTGTTTGTGAAGTTCGTGTACGCCTGTCTCAGTATTCTCCTATGTAAGTATCTTTTTCTTTTCTACCTCTTTTACCATCTTATATATATATAATAAATCACAGCCATATTCAATCCACTAGTGGATGAGGCCTCTCCCCGAAGGGAGGAGTTGGTCTACTGCTCTAACGCTGACCAGACGGGTTGGGAGAGCTTATATATATATATATATATATATATATATATATATATATATATTACAAGAAACGTTATTTATTGCCCTCAAGATCCTTTATTAATATACAAAATTATTTTATTTTTCATTAATAGCAACTGTAGAATATTGTGAACCCTTCATTTTGAAGTGGAGTTTTAGTACCGTAGAAAGGCACATTGCGCTGTCAATATTTGTCTCTGGGCTCAATTTAGAATACCTGTCGTTACAAAATTCTTAACTGAATCCGGTCTATTCTTGTCTATAATAATGAACGAAGTAAGTATCTACATCTTTCCCATAAGAATAATTAGACTCTCAATGCAACGTATCGAATGAATTGTAACAAAACTGACTCCAAAACTGGATCATTTAGCTAAGACCACTATATTATTTGACTTGAGAGTACATTGATCCATTAGTAAGTAGATAAATCAGGATAAACTAACCTACAAAGGCACTGTGTGTGAAACATGAACAAGAAAATTATTCGCCATCCTTGCGGGAAATCGAACCAAGGTTTCTTGATTGCTGCTTACTTCCTCTATTAAAGAAGCTACCAGGCGACGTGACTGAATTCTCTGCATGTGATGTTTCTCTCACCTGAGCAAGGCACAGTTAGTGTCGAAAGTAGAGATATTTGAAATTACCATAATTTATTTAATTCGATATGTATAAAAGTTTCTCGATTAAAATCTTCAGATGAAGTGGAATGCCTCTGTTTTTGACACCAACAGAGGCTGGTTTAGTTGCGCCCAGAAAAACTCATAACATGCAGTGAATTCGGTCATGTCGTCTGGAAGAATACTTGATCTGTAATTGAGAGACTGAGCTTCGATTCCCGCTAAGATGGTTATCAACTTTTCTGTGTATTTTTAACAACATCTTAGCACAAAAAAAAATCTTGAATAAACTCAGAATATTGCTATGTATTTTCCAAACTTGTGCCTACACACAGCATCTTTTCGTAAAAAAGGAACAAACGTCTACGTTATTCTATGATTTAGGTTTTTCTATATCAGTTGAAACTGAAGTCCATATAGTTACTCCTATCCTAGATTATGTGTATTTCGTGATATACAGTACTTAAAATAGTAATGATACCGTACGTTTCAAAGAGCATCTCGATGCTTGTAGAAGTTTTCTTTTCTCTTTTAAAAAATCTAGTACCGAAATGAATACTGTGTAACACTGACCTCATAGGTAAACAATATCTTAAATCATTAATAATCATAACCAACATTCACTTAATAGATGAAATATCTCACTTTTACCAGTAAAGAGATTCATCAATCTTCTATTCTTTATTGCTTTGTAGTCGGCTCTGTTTGCTGGACATCTCATAACAGCTTTCACAGTGGCGTTGATTGTATCTCTGGCATTTGAGGCTCCGGCGGTTGCATTGCTGAAATATGTAGCCCCTGAGAAGATTATCAAGCAACGTGCGAAAACAGCGCTGAAGAAGAAGGCTGCAGCAGCCGCAGCAGCTGCGGCTGTAGTAAAAATACAAGCAACTCAGGATAGGTGATGATAAGGTGAACAGCGCGACCTGTAAATTATTTGGTGTTCATATGTAATATGTAAATACGTATGTAAGAAAAGACATTTGCGCGGGAAAAAAAACAATAAACAACACGTGACATGTGTGGAGGAGGACTTCATAATTCATTATTATGTATCCGTCTATATGTTCATACTTTATGTGATCAAGAAATATAACATGTTACTAGTAATAAAGTTATGTCTGTAAAGTTTAAAGGTACCTTCCCTACTACAATTAAGTAGTCAAATATTGTACATAAAATCAACATTTGCTGTGTGGGAGTTTAAATTTCAAATTTACAATATGTGTTATTGTTTAATTTATCCGTGAAGCCTTAGGATTGAGATCGCAATCCTTGCAAATATTTCGTTTCTTTCTTGTCCATAACCTATTTACTTTCATAACCAAATAAATTCCATCGTAAGAGTATTGTATAATCTTGGAACATTTTCGTAAAATAGCAACACATTGTTAACAAATGGATAAATCTAATATTTGAAGCATTCACTGCTTTTGTGCCAATATTGTTCTACGTACTTCCCTCTCTAGTTTCATTATATTTCTTTTTTTATTTGTCTCTCGGAGAGTGTAATAATTCTTTCAATGACACTTTGCAGCCATCTCTAATGTATTTTATATACAAGATACGAGGTAGCTATAATGTACTATCGATATTAATATTACTCTTTGTTCTCACACTGCAATCTAGAATTCAAATGTATTGCCATGATATACCTTAGGAAAAAATGTGCCATTATCGACACCTTGAGCATAAGACACACGAAGTATATTTGTCTACCTACTAATCAGTATCCACTCCAGCTTTAGTAGTAGACATGGTGCTTTACTCATCTCTGCAGTCCTCAGCTATTGTAACAAACATGATTTCTTACTAACATAATGTTTCCTTTATGTTTTACATTTTGGAAAAAAAGACATCCAAACTTATTTCGATCATTTGACGATTGTAATTCCAGGCGTTTATTAAATTTCATATTTTACATCGTCACAGTGCTCAAGTGCAATGATTCCATAATCAGTAAAATTGTGGTAATTAATAAATATCCAAACGATGTTTGCCATGTTGGGTTCTTACATTTTTTATAAAATCTTCTATAGGGCAAAATTTCCAGTGGATTGTACTTACATTTACGTCCACAAAATTGATTTTGTTGTTTAGTTAGTTTTTTAAAAAATGTCATTTTTATATAACTATCATATCTTACATTCATTTGGCAAGCAGTATTTATTACGCTTTTGTTGTATCATTAACAAAATACGAAAAATTGATTAAGGGTTAGAATCCTTGTATTCATCGTGTAAATCACTCAGAAACATGAAACAAATATAATAAGGCATAGTCCTATGATGTTAAACTGAATTACAATGTTTAATATTTCTATGTTATTTTCTTTTTGTTTCTGAAACATACTTCACTCTTGAGATAGGGTTAATTGGTACTTCGTTGTTTGTAGGAAAGACACATAATGTGCTCCTACTGAACTTCTTGTTCACTTCAAGTAAACAAGTCACACAAGTCAATGTAAATATGTTCCAATACAGCTAACAGAACAGAGTGAAAGATTTCAATATTGACTCAAAAGATTTGCCTATGCGCGAGAGTCAAAAGGGATGTATACGTAAAAGCAGTTCTTAAAATTTATAAATATTCTTTATTCTTCCAAAAGTTCCTGACTACCAATATATCTGAACTTCAATATCATCACTGAACATTACAAAAGACTTCACTGCTTTTCTGAAAGTATTTTACACGAATTAAAAGTTCTTTGAAGACGATTTTTCAGCTATTTGAAGATCTCATAGCTCACAACTTCTGAACATTTGTGATATATATCCATTTCTGTTTTCCTCCTCTAATAAAACACAACTTATCTAATATTTTTAATTGGATTGTTTCGTCGTCTTGGGAAGCAAATCTGCTTCTAAATCATTATCTGAAAGGGAAATGTATTTCGCACTGAGATGTGTTTCTATGCGTCAATTTAGCATTCGTGAACCACAGTATGTGACTGTTACCATTCATTCTAAGAGCACAAATTCACAGTAGCTTCAAGTCGAACATTTCAGAAAATCTATTTCGTCATCAGTCATCTGAGAAGAGAAGGATCTTGGCGTGACAGTGGGATCGGGTGATGGGGTAAAGCTCAAATGAAAGAATACGAAGAGAGACAATTAGCAGAAGTATCTCGGACCCATCTTCAAATGACGAGGGGGGGATAGGTAATATTAGTAGTAAATTGAAACGACGTGAATCAGATCTTCGTAGAAAGTGGCATCTCCTTCACATAGATTGAGTAGGCGTGTGTGTGCTCATCAACGTTCGGTATTAAGTGCAAGAATCAACGGACAATCAAGTGAATCACCACTATGTCGCCTCTGCAAACTCTATCACTCCATAATCCCAATGTAAGACCTGTGTGGATGAAAAGACCATCTACATCTTCGAAGCAAAATACTATAGGTGTAATGCCCTAGTTCTTCATAAAATATTTCCGCCATATACCATACAGATTGAAGTTCTGGAATCGTGGAGCGAAGAACTGAAAGTAGGTGAGTGGCTATAACTTGATGAACTTGACTCCTTTACATATATAGCCAGAAGAGTTGACATCAAACAGTTCAGCGATAACAGTGCATTTGCCGGATACAGATTTAATTGTAAACTTCGTGTTGTGTCCGTCCACCACTCTATTCATCCAGAATGAGTAGAACTTACTACTAGCACAGGTAAGAATATTGGCTGACCTCTTTGCTGGAAACTGCTTTTTTTACCTTCCATTTTTACACGCATACTCTACCTTGGGATGATGTGATGGAAGAGGTTGTAGGGATGACACAGTGGTAATTCACTTATTGTCCGTTGATTCTTGTGCTTGTATCGACTGTTGATTAGGAACAATAACAACATACACGCCTAGCATAGGAGGTCAATTTCATGATGCTAAGACGTGATGCACATCGTTACGATTCAACACAAACATAATGTTTTCTTGGTTCCCCGTTTGAAGACAGGCCCGTGACTTACGCTATTTTCATGTCTTCTCGTAGCCTTTCATTTGAGCTCCGGTACCCGCCTGACTTTACTGTCAAGCAGAGACTTCTCACATCAATTGATTCTTCGATATATATATATATATATGCAGATTAAGATGTATGTTGTTTCCTTTGTCCCCTCTCGTTTTTCTTCTGAAATCGTTCTCACATAACAATCGTGTTAATGGAGTCAGACAAGAGAGACTGATCTGTTGGTTGGTTCCATTGACATTTACAATGAATTGCTGTTATGACTTGTTGACTTGTTCTTTGAAGTAATTGTTTGTGTCATCATTTTTATATTAAGATGTCATCTTAAATATATGCATTGTTCATTTATAAATAATACTTATCATTACATACATTTCATTGTTATTATAAATTTTACATGTACATGAGAGTAAAGATTTATTATGGAAATAAAAACTGTTTCACAAAAAGAGAGTTCATTTGTGATTTTCCTACTAATTGACCACATAAATTCTAAGAACTATTGACGTGAGTTCTGAACCACACTCAGGTTTGAATCCAAAGCAAAATACAAAACTCACTTGCTACGAAAGCTGTCCTTCCTCTCTACCTCATCTGCCTCAGCGGTAGGCAGATTATAGGATTTTTTCCAAAGCACACTGTCCAAAAGCAGGTAGGTAATACGGGCATTTCAATTTAATAAAATATTTCACATTCGTTTCTTATTACAGTGTGGTGTATCACTACCATTCAACCTCATGATCCTTTTGTATTACACTGAAGAACACTAAAATCTTTACATTATATCGTTTGGGTCTGGCAGAATTTGCGCTTCAGAGGTCGAATATGCTGTTGGATTTTGTCTATCTTCTTCAGATTTTCGAAGAAAGTCGTGAATAAAAATTGTACCTTTATTTATGAGTAGTGATATAAGTAATACATTGTGATTGTGATATAAATATAAATTGTGATATAATAATATATAATAATATCATATATAATAATAATTATATAATAATTTATTATTAATAAATATATATATATAAGTGATATGAGTCCAGTGAAATAATACGCAAAGAAATATGTTTGAACGAAGAAGAAAAAATACAATCGTTAATGTTCCAATACCAACAAATTTGTATAACTCTGGTAGCGCTGAATCAGTCCAAAGTGCATACTCCGCTACCATTTTTCCTGTCCGCATTTCTTGAGAATGCAACTTGGAATGTTTGTACTGTGGTACGTTGAGGAATTGCGTCGTTGTTGTTCGTGCACGTTGTACAATTTTCTAACTAGTTTATGTGCGACATTTAATCCACTGCAATGTAACGGTTATGTATGAATCATTCAAATTAATTTCGTTATCTCTGCGGAAAATAAACACTTGGTCTCACAGGTCGCCCGTACCACTTCTAGTAATCAAGGCCTGCGTATTTTACACATCCAAAATGACGGCACGCTAGACGTATGAGATCGTCGGCTCCATTAAAATCATAAATTTAAAGTCATATGAATACATCTAGAGTAATGTGGTTTAATGCTCAAATATATAAGTAAGGAATAAGGATCTAATGTCAGAACATATAATTTGTGTTTGCAAACAGAATCTTCACCATATATCCCAAAAACATATCACCAGGCAGACGCTCCAATAGTAACTCCAATTGATCCAAATCACTTACTACTACAGGTAAGACTGAAATAATGAAGCAAATATTGGAGGAAATAAAACGTGCTGTACAAATACCTGCTGTACAATACACGCGCTCTTATTGTTAAATCTACCAGTTATCGCTTGCGTACCCAAGTGTTTTCCCAGAAACATAAACTAAAAAAATTCTGGTATTGTCATACGTAAAGATTTGTGTGCTTCCAATTTACAATGACTCCAGAAAGCTATTCGAGAATTTGAATCCACCAGTGTCTTCACACAGGATGGATTAATTGTAGTAGTTATTGAAAGCAAGGAAAACTATATTACAAACTCTTCACAGCTAGAGAAGTTATGAAAGTAAAAGTTTTATCTTTGTTTTATGACTGTTTTCCATCTTTTTTCTGTACAAAGCTAATGAATCATTTGTGTTTTCAAACTTTCTGCTCTAGATCCTTATGCAGAAGTAGAATCTGGAGATGTCTGGCTGGAAAGTGTTGCAAACTAACATATATTTTCATACAAATATTTTTATGATGTAAATTACGTTTTTTTTTAATGGTTAAATGTGTTACTATTTAATGATTTTCGGTTTATTGCGTTAATGAAAGTTAGGGGAACGATGATTAATTATCATAATGTAGAAAATCATATGTTAATTTCTAGATACTGTTTTATGAAGTGCATAGTAAGTTTTACTAACGACTGCATGCATATCTTTTGGTACTTGCTAGCATGGCACTATATTCTTATTTTGTTTTCTGTAGTGTATTGTAAGTTACCCAGCTTACGCCACTTTCAGCAATATCTTGCATTCATTCATGATAACAATAGTTATTATTTTCTGTTTACATTCACCGACACTGTATTTAGGATCTACCAAATTGTTCTCGCTGATCTACCAGTTCTAAATCTATATATAATTCTATTAACACTTGAATATGAGTGTGGATAACGTAAGCACAAGAGATAGAGAACCCAAGGTCCTTGATTACTCACGAACACCAAATGTACGTTCTAGTAAAACATCTGACTTGGCTTCGGTAAAATTCACTATTTTGCATGCAAATGTTCTCTCGCTTTTCATAAAGTAGACGAAGTAAGACGCCTTGTTGCCTCCGCTCACTGTTCACTATTAATTACATCGGAATCTTGGCTCGATGAATCTGTTGGTACCAGACAAATACAGATACAGGCATACTCAATCATTCGCAGAGATAAAGGGAAGGGAGGGAGGATTGTCACTTATTAATAGGAAAACTTAAAAAGTAGGGATGGGTTCACGATACTTTCGATACCTCGATACCACCGATACTTGCAAGGTATTATTATCGTTCGATACTTTAAATAAGCAAGATACTTTTTCGATACTTTTATATACATTATTTGACACTGATATGTTTCTATGAAAATAATCTAGTCGTAGAACGTGATTGTTTACATCTCACTGTCAGAGTTAAAGCTTCTTCAGTTATCAAAACAGAATTACTTCAAAAGAAAGGGTTTTCCATGTTTCATATGTTTAGAAGTGAGAGATCATGGTTGAACATAAATATCAATAAGCTATCTATTGAAATTTGGGATTATCTTTTTTTTAGAGTTTTTGTGCCTATATTTCAGAGACCTCCGTTTCAAGTCTCAGAATAGAAAAGACAGAGTGACAATTATTTTCTTGTTTCTTTTGTCTTTATTCCTTTTCAATTCAATTCTTCAAAACAATATCATACAACTTTCATATAATGGATTCTTAATATCACATGACTTTGGATCCAGTTTACTGAGCGTTCAAAAAGCTAGTTTAGCTAGGAATATAAAATATTTACTTCTTTTCTTTAAAATGATGCAATGAATTAATATATTTTCAAATTCATGCTTTTAGCACCTGGGATATTCCCTGAAAAAATATTCCAAATTGAGGAAATCCCCATAGTAGTATTTGTGCATACCAGCTGGCAACAGTCTTCTCCGAGAGACGTTTCAGTACAACAGAAATAATATGTAACAAACGAGCAGGGGTGGATTTCGGTTTCATTTTTTGACCAGGCCCACTACTTGGCAGATGAATACTGCATGAAAAAAAAAAGAATTACATGGCGGGCTGTTAGGAGGATAAATGGGTAGCTGTTCCCCGCCCCCTCCTCAATTTTCTCTCGCATCCGTGTATTGAAAATAGAGTACAGAAACTGAATATTGAGAAGCTTAAACAAAGAGTGAGAGTTACTTACTCATTCTCGAGTAATTTATCGTCCACTGACCACACTAACAAAGAAAACTTCAAAAAACTTCATAAGGAGTTTGTGTCAATAGCGTGTCTTATTTTCTCGATTATTATGAGATATTACAAAATTAATATTTTCAAGCTTGTTCAAGTCACGTAGTTACAAAATTTTATAAAGTGAGAATCATCGAAACGTAAAGTTTCTGATTGAGGAAGTTGGCATTTTTGTTGCTGACCATTTGTTGAATATGACTTGTTATTTAGATAACTTTTATGCATACTTCTCTTGCATATTGCGTAAATCTCTGACCTGAGTCAAGGTTTCTGGTACTCAGAAATTTTTAGAAATGTAGAAACAACAAATATGTTTAATCGCACATTCATTGATCCACCTGTGCTTGAAAAAAAAAAGAGGTCCCTCAACACAAAACTTTACAGACACAATAAAATGATAAGCCTCCACAAACACAACTCGTAAATTACATTTACACCCT
The DNA here is from genome assembly GCA_022664845.1 of Lepisma saccharinum. Taxonomy (NCBI): domain Eukaryota; kingdom Metazoa; phylum Arthropoda; class Insecta; order Zygentoma; family Lepismatidae; genus Lepisma; species Lepisma saccharinum. The sequence continues at coordinate 72,860 of JAGDQP010002991.1, forward strand.
CCATTCCAAAAGAAACCGAACGTTTTAAAAAAACAAAAAAACAATGTACATTTTGGAACAAATCATTTTTATTAATCAATGTATTCCCCTTCTGCATCGATACACATATTTGCACGCTCCAACAAGTTGTCAAACGACTTCTCCATGTCCTGTATTGGAATGGTCTTTAGGACGGCGGTCGTCGCCTTCTCAATGGCTTCAATCGATGCGTGCCACTTTCCTTTCATCGCCAAATGCAGTTTCGGGAACAGATAGAAATCGCACGGAGCGAGATCTGGTGAATAGGGCGGATGATGCAAACGAATAATGTGATTTTTGACCAAAAATTCAGTTACAAGTCGCGAACGATGTGATGGTGCATTATCGTCCAAAAGAGTCCAACTGCCGATTTCTCGATATTCGGGCCGAATACGACGAATTCTTGCCAGCAAACGCTTCATGACGCCCAAGTAAAACTCTCCAGTGACTGTCTGGCCGGGCTGAACAAATTCTTTGTGGATAATTCCTTTTGAATCGTAAAAACAAATCAGCATCACCTTAACTTTTGACTTCACCAAGCGACTTTTGTTGGGTGGTCCTTCATCCGGCGCTCTCCATTCAGCACTTTGCCGCTTTGTTTCGGGCTCATATTCAAAACACCACGTCTCGTCACCAGTTACAATCGATTTCAAGAAGTTTCGATCCTGCCGAGCACTTTTAACAATGTCTTTGCAATGCGCAATTCGATCAACTTTTTGGTCTTCGGTGAGTTTGTGTGGTACAAACCGCGAATTAACATTCTTAAGGCCCAAAACTTCGGTCAAAATGCGGTATGCGGTTGTTTGAGGAATGCCTAATTCCATTTCAATAACTTTCATCGACGCTTTTTTGTTATGTTTGATGAATTCACGCACTTTTTCGATGTTTTCTTCCGATAATCCGGTTCTGGGAAGGCCTGATCTTTCGTCATCATCCAGCGTCTCTCTACCCGATTTGAATCGCCTGAACCACTCGTAAACTTGCGTACGGGATAGACACTCATCACCATATGCATTTTGTAGCATTTGGTGCGTTTCAGTAAAAGGTTTACCCAGTTTAACACAAAACTCAATTGCAGCTCGTTGTTTGAAACTCATTTTCCGACCGATGTACACAACACACTGACAGTTGAAACGCAATAACTTTGTTGCCGTGCATCCAAATGTCATGACATTTATACCAGTTGTCAATGAGGGACTACGCCATATACCGGTAAAATATTACAACAGATGGCACTAGTGGTACTATTTGTTTTCAAAAGTTCGGTTTCTTTCGGAATGGAGGGTGTATTTATAGCACCCTGACTTCTCATTCCCTCAGATGAAGTTACTCTGTCCTTCATGGGCCTTCGAATGCTTCCTCATAAAATAATGGGTTTTGTATTTATTCCACTAGCACCTCAATTCTTGACGCCTAACTACGGTCCTAAAGGGCTATCTCCATTAGTTTATTTTAAGAAATAGCGACAAGGAATACGACTTCAATCTTGCACAAAAAAGATTCTCTTTTTGCAACAGATACCAATTCTTACTTCCAGGTTAAGAATTTAATTCCCGGTCTGGTCGTAAACCCAGCAATCAAGCAACTGTCTTTCTGTTTCAAAGCTATTCAGATCCATGCCTTTTTTTTTTCTTTTCCTTCCTCTGGTTTCTATTTTCCAACTAAAAAGAAATACAGAACTACGGTTGTTTGCCCACCTCAGTTCTTGTTAACTTGACCGCTAGTCGCATCATCCCAGAGGTTTGACTCACGACCATACTTCACATGAAAAAAAAAATAGATGTATTTGCCAAAAAAAGAAGGAGAAAATCATATATGAAGTTATATTTCCACTTTTCAGAAAAAAAAAATCATAATGGATGTTTGCCTAATATTTACAGTCCCCACAGCCATATATATGTGTATCCTTTCATGTCTCCTCCCATCTTGTCTCCTCTCCCCTTCCGAGGTATATCAGCGAGCTCTTTGGGGATGAAGCTGTTTCTTTTATAAACATACTAGGAATTAAGAGTAAATGAAAAAGGGAAGAAATATGTAAGAAAACATTTTCTCGTGGTGGAAAGTCTAATAACACCACTAATCTTAAAAAAGCAAAACAAAAAAAAAACATATTACCACAATCCACAAAGTTAGTTTCACTGGACAACCAAACAAATAGAGTTTCCACCCATCTCGATTTTGTCGGGATTGTTCCTTCTTTTCTAAAACTGTCCCGCGTCTCGCCATGACTTTGTCTGGACACCTAAATGTCCCTACACTTTTATATTGGATAATTTTACCCATTAGTTTTACATAAATGCATTAGAAAGGTAGTAAGTTCGGAATAATTTTTCATTTTTCTTTAAATTAAAATTTATTTATGGCTTTTAGGTAACTTTGGCTCTGTCTGTTTCCTTTTTATTGTATTAGTTATACTGGTAACTTTCAAAATACATATTCTATTTTATGTTGACAATAATGAGTTTAATTGTCAGCCTTCTTCAGATTAATGTCATGTCTGCATCTGCAGACTTCAAATTTGTTGTATGATGTACAAATATTTCATTGAATTTCATCGGCAAGTTATTTTTCGTTCTTGCTTACGTTTTGGCATTACGCATATTAAACATTTAGCCGGCTGTCGGCTTGTTTAAAATTTCTTTTATATCGCTTAGTATATGTGTTTAATCATTCAAGTGTATCTTTATTTAATGGGTTTTGTTACGGATTTTTTCTCTGCATTCAAAGTCGTACAAACAGCGACGGCTCCAGGGTAGAAAAACGGGGAAACTACAATATTTCAATGCAAAATGTCGGGGGCATATGTTTATGGCATATGTATAAAATAAAGAACAGATCTAGTGATAAAACAGGGGACTATAAGGGGCCTGAGATAGGGTAGCACCCCTGTAGCGCCATCCCTGCGTACAGGCTTTCTGTAAGTGTCCCTACTTTTCACTTTTTCAAGTTGGCAACCCTACGAGCAAAACGTATAAACGACAGAAAATATTTGACTATTGCTTTTAATTAGCTATGAATAATTTACATTGTAGAAAGTATCGAATATCGAAGGTCAGAAATAAGTATCGGTATCGAGTATCAAGAAATCCTGGTATCGACTCATCTCTACTTGAAAGTAAAAGCTTGACTTGAGCACAGATACAGAGTGTAACCAAATTGAAATTTTCAATCTTATTATTAACTGAAATTCAATATCACTTGGCTATGTACAGATCAACCAACATGCCACATGGTGACTTGTCAGTAATCGAGAATGCGGTGTTTGAACTCTATCCGCAAGTCGACAAAATTTACGTCATTGGACACCTAAATTGTGATCAACTCCGTTTAGATAGACCAGAAATTATTTATTTAAAGTCGATTATGGACATGTTACACTTTACGCAATTCATTACTGAAACGACAAGGGTCACTGAATCTAGTGAGTCCCTACTTGATTTAATTATCACCGACAACATGGAACTAGTTAATTCATTTTAGGTTGGTTCTCCAGCTGAATATCACCTATAAAACCCTTAAAGAACTATTCGATGTCGAAATTATCATCCATTTAAATCGGAACTTTTTTTTTTACTGTGAAGCAAACAACTACAACTGTGATAACATAGCACTAGAGAATACAGTAGAAAGGAAGGTTGAATTCTTACAAAATTCTATATGAAATATTTTTGATACTTACGTGCCTATTAGGACGATAAAATTCTCTAAACACAAACTGCCTTTTATTTCTAGTAATACAAAATTTTTAATGAAGTTACGTGATCGTGCCTATAGAAAGTAGAAAAGAATAAAATGTCAAGTGCACTAGGAATAAGACAAACGTTTGCACAATTTTACTACCACTGTTATTTAACAAGAAAAAAATAGCTTCATTTTTCTCATTGCATTGGATCTTGTGATAATACACAAAGCATGTGAAGAACATTATGTAAACTTGGAGTTGGGAACAATAATTAAGTTTACCATACCTAGGTATTTTGTGCAGACAGCCCGTATTTTAAAGGCTCTGTCCGTGCCCATACCGTACTTTGCAAATAATAAGTAAATGTCTGTGCTTCACTTCACACGAATTTAATAATGAAAACGAAGCTTTCGGATTTCACTTAGTAACTGAAACTGAGGTTAAAAATACAGTATATACTATAGTATTAAGTCAAAAGCATGTGTTCCATAAGAATTAACAGAGAAGATGCTTAAACTCTTGCACGGTTGCACCAATTTGCATTTTATCCATGAATAAAGATAATTTAAGGATTAATTCTTGTTTGGTGAATATTTATATACGCCATCGCATATCCGAGAATTTTCTAAGAATATCCTAAGATTAAAATTAATCGTCAGATTTGGGGATTTAAGCTACGATAAAGACCACATACAACACGAGAAAACTAAATACAAATAACAAGATATCGTAAATAGAGAAGTTTGAAAAAATGCTAGCATATGAACACTTTTCAATAACAAATAAATGCGACTTAAGTACTGGACTGGGTATCACGAATGATTTGTATTGTCCTAAATAGTACAATTGTACTTCCGGAAATAATATTATTTTCTTACCGAGCAATGTAAATATAATGCTCGACCAAGAAATACTTGAAAAGACGCACTCTTGAGGGTAATTTTACAGGTAAAGCATTTGTGCACAATATATAATGTGTAAATAATATTTCCTAATGTGTCTTCAACAAAAGAAAAGAAATGAAATCTGTACTCTGATATAAAACGCTGATGAGGTCTGTTTACTATTCCTTCGAGTAGATATCCTTAACGATTATCATAATTCCTTTTAAATATTATCAGGCCCCCAATAATGCACGTCTGTGCATACAATTTACAAAACTGTTTCGGAATGTGGTGGGCAATGCATTTGTTCCCTTTGAACTTTCGGGTTATAATGACTATTATTAGTTATATAACCGTCACTTTCCACATGAACATGAGTTACATCTTAGTCAAAGTTACTCATAAGATCCGGAGTACAGCCGTCGGGTATCGTTGAGAAAACGCACCCCATAAGTATAACTTTTCGGATAAAAACTCGTTGTACATTATTTATATATAATGTGCTGACTCCATTGTGGATGTAATCAGCTATACATTTTCATATGTCTTGCACAAAAAAGCTGCAAACATAATGCGCACGTGTGTACAAAGAGCATTCCTTAATATACCGTTGAATGCATCTCCTTAAATATACCCAAAAAGACATTCGGTGTTCATCACAAAAAGCTAAATCCAGCAAAACTTGTATGTATCTATTACAATAAATAGAAATTACAATTAACTGTAATTCTTTCTATAAGTTACTTCAGTTATATGTCATTGAATGTACGTAATTCCAATGTTGTTATGTGTATTATTTCGGTTCCATACAATGCAGAAAACGTGATGCAAAATCTAGGGGTGATGTAAGTGCACCTTGAACAAGTGTCCTTTCATACATACCCTTCCCACTTAAAAATAATAATAATAAATTTTATTGCAGAAACAAATGAGAACATCAGATGTATTACAATCGTCAGATATACATTAACAGAAATAAAAGGTTAAAATAATTATAATTTCAATAGGGCAATTTTTACGCTACTGTTGTTTACTGTATAAAATAAAAATGTTTAAATCACCCTTGTACTTTATTAGAAGTTAACAAGCGGATCTGAAATCCATAACTACGTTACACGCGCTAGTAGTAAATTTGATATCCCTGGTCATTCATTAAAGATCATGGAGAAATCTTTCTCTGTTTCTGCAGTAAGAACCTGAAACTTCTTAGCGATATCGAAAACCAACATCAAAGATATACGAAATTTTTAAAACCTCAGTTAAGCTACTTTTACTTGATCAGCGACTCAGCCTTGGTACCCATGATGTTTATAGATGGTCTTAAAGTGTGTGTGTGTGTTCCTTTGATTATGTATTCTCCTACATTTGTATTTCATTCTACATTATACTACTTTATTTTTTGTTTCATTCAACATTGTACGATACTACTATATTGTATTAATTCTACATAGTGTACTTCTTTATATACTACAATATTTTATATTTTATTCATTCTACATTGTACTACTTTATATATAATACAGTACTATATGTATTAATTTTACTACCTTATGTATTACTTTTGTATATATATTTTTATTTCAAGTTGTTTTTTTTTTTTATTATTTTCTCTTTGTTTAATCTACTTCGTTGTAAAACTGACAAGGGTTAGGTGGTAGAGCAGCCTTTGGCTGAACCTCGCCCGCTGTAATGAAGCTCATTTGATTTGATTTCATTTTGGATACATGATCAAAGCAGGATATGGGTACCTCGTATAGTTTGTGATAATTGTGGTTTTCGTCTCAGAGCCTGGTTACAAAATAAACTAGCAGTTTCCATGTCTTTTGCTGTGTCGATTCTTTTGCGAGAACAAAACAATCAGGTGCATGATTACTACTTTTGCATGATTCAAATCAAAAGGATGAAAGGTAAGTATAAAAACATCAAGTATACTAATGGCAACACTGCTTCCTTGTCCGTTATTAAGTGAGCTAGAGTGAATAATAATCAGGTAGACTGTCAACATCAGTGCCACGTACCAACAAACTTGTATAGAAATCAGGTAGAGTCTGCATCCATATCTGCAGCTAGAAGGTATCAAAGTATCGAATAGACTACCAGAAGAATGGAAAAGGTCGTGATAATGGCAAAAACAACAGGAATTGTGAAGGTCAAAATCAACATGTGGAGTCATGTCAGTGGTAATAAGGGGAAAAGAAATAACAGAAGATAAAGCAACGGCAGACAAAACGACAGGGAGGACAATCGCGTACATCATGCCCTGGACGGTAGGAAGAGTGGTAGTCGTTAAACGGAAAAATACGAATCCCATGGACAACGTTCCTAAGAGGATCTAATTCTGGAAGTCGAGGAAAACGAGGAAAGACATATGGAAATTCACCTGGTCGTTCGTTCTCTTTGCAGCGAGTTGCTTAAACTTGCTACAAAACCTTTTCGATATCCTCCTTACTTTTTCGATATCCACTTTTGATTAATTGATAGTAAGATCTGGCAACAGTTAGCGATGATGGAGCCCTTCTTCTATATGCGGAAATTTTAAATTTTAAATTTAATATTTTGTGGTAATTGTTGAGATAGAATCGGCAAGATTCTGAATCGTAATCACTTAAAATGGCTGTTATCCGGTGTTAAGAAATTTTGTATCCATGTGTGAATTATGAGAATGTCTTGGATTAAGATTCGGATGTTACTATGATGATTTGGGTGAGATAAAATATGGTTTGTTCGGATATGATTAATCTGGGAAGAAGGAGGTTGGAAAACAAGGCAGTGAACATGTGTAAATAAAGGATGCAGCTGGAACCTATGAAACTTTGTAGATGAGTAGATGGAAGCCGCTGAAATTTTTAGTGATTAACTTGCATAACTTCATAGTGTTTTCGGACTTCACTCCTAGAAAATTTATCAAGATATGTATTATAGTGATTCAGAGTTTCATACAATAGTGCATCAAGGTGAAATTCAAAATTTATAGTGAGATACACATCAAAAAGTGACTAGAGTTTAAGAGTGAACTATGCCTATGGCGGACTGTAACCATAGCAACTTATAAATAACTGACCTTAAAACATCAATTATTAAGACTGATAGACTGTAAAACTGTATTATATTACAAATATTATTAAAAACAGCAATTTTTAAAACGAATGTGCATTAGATGGGCATAATTAGCCAAGTCTGCGCTAGAATATAAAATACGAATACGAATACCTATGAAACTAGGCTAACTTCTGATAAATTTATGGCTAATTGGAATTAAATTAAATCAAATACATCAGAAATTAATTTCCCGCAAATGTGACAACTAGGGTAAGTAAAAAATATCTAATTAAATTCAGTTTGATTTCCAGCTAAATAAGAGTTTCGTGTTTGGAATAAAATAATTTGACTGAGGTGAAAGAGATCGGAAGCAATTAATTTCGTGAGATAAATAATGATAAATAATACGGTTTTGACTATTAAGATTAAGGAGCAAAGTTTCCTGGTTTGGTATATTTGAGGTATTTGATTTGTTTCTTTTTTAACTGTAACTCAGGTCTGTGAAGGTGCAAGGGAGTTTATTTTTTCTGTGGCAACTTAAGTGTTTTAGAATTATTTGGTCAGTTAGGCAGAGTTGAATTTAGTTTGTGAATTATATGCTTTTGCTTGGAGGTGCTGAGGATGTTAAAGTCTGGTTAAGAGTAATTTTTGGTGCGGTTTTAAGATATGATTGCCGGGAAGCATTGAGTTGGTTGCTTTAAGAGGTCGAATTGATTCTGTTGAGTAGTGCAGTTGTGTGAGGTAATTGTGGACAGTTTAAAGAATCTTTGGTTCAGCAACACGGAAAGTCGGGTTTGGTCATAAGGTTTCGAGTAAAGTATTTTTGGGGGGTGGGGGGTGATGCTTTGGGGTGGATGCTTTGTGTTGTATTGAATTTGAATAGTATAATCTGCCTTGTCTCCATTTTGAATCCGGTGAGGTTGGTTGAATTTCGTTGTGATGGTGAAATATTAGGAGAGTATGGTGAGTGAGTGAAGTCAGGTCAGGTTGAAGGATTGTTATAATTTGAGGTTCACATGGTGGTTTGTATTAAAGTGAGTTCAGTTGAATTTCATAATTGATAATTGTGTTTGGTTTTTGTACTTCGTGAACTGGTTCCTAGATTGAGTCTGTAGTCGTGGTTGAGTGAGTGCGGTAAGAGTTGGGAATGGAATGTGAATGCGTTTTTTCTGGTTTTCTCAGATTGCCTGGTACCGGCAAAACTGTGGGTTGTGTTGAAGCTAGTTGAGCCTTGTATGAGTTTTCACATTCGTTTTGAGATTATGAACGGCATATTTGGATTATTCATTGAATATAGGTATAGGTTTGTATTAGGAAGCGTTAGAAGGAAACTTTGCTGTTAAACTTTGTTTGTACTATAATATTTGACACGATATGAGTTTAATCAATATCGGCTTTAACAAACGAGAGAAATATATAATCTAATTAAAACGATGAATGGGGAAAATCTTGGGAGTTGAAATTCACTTGATTAAATTAAACCCTGGATGTCATTGGTTGCTTAGCACCTTGAAGTTGAATTAGGCTGGTAAGTTTGAGATATTTGATTAATGAATTGAGTAATCATTCATTCAATAATCAGAAATATTAGATAAAATTTGGAATAAGAATTTGAATTTTCACTATTGATGCCTGTATCAAATACTCCCTACTCCCACCCCTAAATTCAAAAATTTTGGATTAAAGCGAGTTCGCCATTGAAATTAATAAACTTCGTTTGAGGTTTTAGTTAAGCATCGGAATATAAGTTTCTTCCTAAAATTTGAAACTAAAATTCGAATTATAACCTTAAAATAGTTTTCTACCCCCCCCCCTCCCGCCCACCTTAAATTAATGTATTATTCTGTCATCATAATAATAAGCTGGAAAAAAAAATTGTGAATTGGAATTAATAACGGATTAAGTATTTCTTGAACAGACTTCCTCGTAATGTGTTAATCTTGTAATTTGTATTCTTTTTTTTTTTAAAAAAAAAAAGACTGAAAAATTCTTGAAATTATTTAAGTTGCTTGTATTGGTTATACAGCAGTATTGAATGTTCATGGGAATCTACTTTACAGAATTAACCTAACTGTTTATGTTCTCTGATATATATTGCGTTTATTAAATTGCACTATAAAAGTTTTCAGGAAAATAGCGCCCGGAATTGTGTTTGTGAAAATTAGTATTGAAGGTAGTAAAGACTGTATTCCATTTATTTGTTGTAGAGCCCTGAGTTGAAATGTTAAATAAATACATTGAATTGGAGCCAGGCTTAGTCATTGAATTTCTTATATAGTGTATCTTGGAATCGCCATTTTTACAAACCATTCTGCCGGAGTGCATCTTGCGTGCCTTTTTTTAAGCACCTGCTACTTAACATAAGTTGTATCTTCCAGTAACAACGACTCTTTGGATGTTTCAGAAAACGAAATATGACTGTAGTGGCAATGAAGGTTATTAACAGAAAACCAGTGACAACCTTGCCAATGGAAACTGTCTTAGAAATAAGAAAACCGACAATAAACAAGAAGAAAATTCTAAAACTGATGAAAATGAGTTTTTGATATCGGAAATGAATGAGAAAGAAGTGAAAGAAATTAATAAGTGAAGACGACGTCGGGTCAATTCAAACGAAGGTTGTTCCAGTCAGTTATACATGATCGTGGCAGTACTGTTTCAGCGAAGATCTTGGTGATGAAGAAGAATTGATGAAAGAAATACCAAAAGAAGACATTCCATCGAGTATGATTGACGTGAAAATATTAAGCAACAAATTTACAGTAATAAATTTACCAGATAGTGCTGGAAGAACAAGTTTAATTAGATCAAGATATGGAAGTAAATAAGTTTAATCATATCTTGACCTAGGTTAGAAGAGGTCTCATATGTAATGTTAGTAGATTTTCCAAATAATCCCAGAAAGGCGGTCAAGGGAGGAGTGTTAATACCCAAAACCATTGTCGGTGAGGAAATGCTACACAATGCTTATATCGTGGATGATTTAAACCGTGAGCAAAGACTTTAAAAAAGCAGCTAAATTTGAATTTTGTTTTCGGTGAAGTTTCCATACGAAGTTACGAACAGTATGCTAGAATTCCTATGGCTCAGCAGAGCACGCAAAAAAAGGAGTGTTTGTGGTGACTGAAATTGAAATTTATCAAAGGAATACAATATGGGGGATATGTGTTAGTGAATTCTTATTCCGAGAAAGACGTTCACGAGATATGTGAGTTCCTCGATTAATTTTATCATTTGAATAAAGACTACTAAGTCTTACCAAAAGACTTAGACTCACAGATGCCTGAATTTTTTTAACAATGGGAAACCGATGTCGTTGGCGAAAATCAAGCTTATGATGATGAGGAAGTCACATGTTCTTAGAAGCAGAAGACGAACGCTTCTCAAATTACTTCTATCTAGCCGATTTCTTTTTATCAGCCATTAAAGAAGAAAATCAATCAACCCTGACAAACTACGTGAATAAAGTCCATATGCTACGAAGATTTGAGAATAAATACACCTTATTTGGAGAAATAAGATCATTGTGCGCGTTACTACCTTAAGCGGGTATGAAAAAGAACAATTTTACAGTTTGTTACTGAAGCGTCGATAAGTCTCTACCACTACCCACGAAGCTGCAACAACTATCAATACAGGATAAAAGTGGATACTAATGAGCTTCCTGTCAAGAGATCTTATCCGATACCAGTGATATATCGAGGACCAAATGAATCAGCAAATACAACAACGGTTAGAACTCAGAATGTCTCCTGGAATCTCAAAACACCAACATCTTTTAATCATTATGAAAAACAACAACCCGGAAAGACGGACTGTGCTTTTATCTAACCTGAACTCTTAGAAAGAATTAATCCAATTGAAGCTAGACTGAATCGATGACACATTAATGAAGTTCCAACGAATGCGGTACAATTCAATTTAGATTTGAATAGTTCGTAGTACTTACAAATTTCCTCGACGAAATAGTAGAGGACTTGTAGCATTAACCCTCGATGATGAAATTAATATTTTCAACAATTTTCTAGTATAGGAATGGATGTAGTGCGTTAATGAGTGCACTTCAAGTAGTTTTCAAATAATAACTTTAAATTTAAAAAAATAACGTGTATTGATCATATATGGACAACCCACATTCTTATACAGAACATTTGGAAATATTCGAGATACTCATAAAATTGCAGAAGAATTATGTGACAACATTTGACTAAATCTACCAGTTTTCTAGCTGCAGAACCAATATGTTTAGGTTTCGTAATCCCAATGAAAAAATAGAAACGATTTTTTCTGGTCACAAAATTATTGTTTTCGCTTAGAATAGAATAGAATAGAAATTAATTCGTCTGTGTAGTACATACCTGTGGTATATAAGACTCGTCAATATACATGAGACAGGATATTTAATTTTTAAATTACGTATAATTAACATCACTATAAATTATTACATAAGTCATTACTCAAATAATCATTGACAGTATAATAACCCTTCTTTACCAACAAACTAAAAAGCTCACATTTAAATTTATTTACATTTTCAATACCCTTTAGATAATTCGGTAGTTATTGCACAATCTGGTACACTTCGCATAAAAAAAATTACAACAGCAAACACCGTGCAGCTAGGCAACCCAAATGGCACCTTCTTATCCCATAATCGTATCTGGTAAACAGACCCCCCTCTTTCTCGTTCCCTCGTCTCGCCCATACTAAAATCAGCAAACATCATGAGCATATTTTTTTTTTTTTCAAAATAGACATGTATTAGTATCGATAAAATGAAATAATAAAAGCGAAACGAAACAATATATATAAGTTGATGGAGGGAGATACTTAAACAGACACAATGAAAAATTGAAACCGATGGATGCCTTTAGGCAGAGGCAGAGAAATGAGAGAGAGCGAGAGAGAAAAGAGAACAGAGAAGAAGAAGAGGGAGTACAGATAAAAATATCGAATTTAAGCGTAGTAGAAAAGAATCTAACATTATAAAGTGCAGTGCTCACAAACCTAACAGCAAGATAGAAGTGACTTTTGGATTTTATATTTTTTCAGGGCTATTTGAATATATAAAGGTTGCTTGAAAATTCATTTAGTCACTTTCAAAATTGGGACCAAAGTTGATGGTCAGATCAAATACTCATCATTTCCAGTGGAACTCCAGAGTTTTGAGACACATCTAGGATAATGTCAAAAGTGTAACACGCATGTTTTGTTTGCGAGTGGTTCGGTTGCAAATTCAGTGGATCTCTTTGCACGTACTGGTTCGTAATACATTGTAATTAGGGTATCCGCCAGAATTTTCAGTTTCGGGGGTGTAAAGTCAAAATTTGAATGGTGCAGGTAGTTTTGAAATGTTTCTGTCAACTTTTGACCGCGAAAAAGTTAAAGTTGGGGGGGTAGTCTCGATGCTTTGGGGCTGACACCTCCCACAGGGTCCGGGGTCTGGCGGAATCACTGATTGTAACAAACCCAGTAGATACCATAGACCATACCTTCCATTCCAGACTACTAATGTAACTTGAATATACAAAGATAATGAATGGATGATGATTTTTCTGCGTAATTTCTATCAGAAAGAGTCAAGATTACATATGTAAACTGTATGAAAATGAAAAGTTACAAATGTTCAAAAGCAAAATTCGCATGTTCCTATAGACATAGACGACAACGTATTGCACATTTCAAACCTAATAACAGGAACACATTTAATGATATGTTGATAAATTATAGGATTGAAACGAATTTTGTGCCAAATTAATATAAAAATAATTGTTCTCTTGAAATAGCGAAAAAATGGGACTAATAACTCAACATTTATCTGTTCCGAACATGCCACTCTAGATTCCACCTATTGCGAATATAACGTTTTAATAATTACAACACTGATGAACTAGCGTGTATAACAATTCGCACAGATGGAATGAACACGGCAGAGCTGAAACGGGTCACCGACTTTGAGAGACGAATGCGAGTGTGATGAGCAGCGCTAGCAATACTTGTTGTTAAAGTTTGTAAGTTCTGCTCAATATCTGTGCACCAAGGCCTCTGGAGAGCTTGAGTAATGTAGGTTTAGTAACTGGAAAAGTTATATTGGTTAGGTAAAAAGGGGCGAGTGTTAGGGATAAACCGGTGTCGAAAAGTAGGTGAACGCTTACCGAGGTTGAGCAAGATAGGGGAATCACTACCATAAGTAGGAGCACATGCCACTGAATATTGCCAAAAAGGGAAGAAGAAATGAATTGTTAAATCTGGGGCACTAAAGGTACACGGGTACTTGAACTGTCGGGTTGCTGTGCTGTCATTAAGCAAAATAAGTGAAGAGCAATCTAAGGCAGATACAAGATGATTGTCTCGAGGGCTGTTATAGGAGTATGAGCCGTATCCATATCACCTGCTACTATTAAAGTTGTAGTGGATTGAAAAAGATCAGGCCAACAAGAGGAAGATAAGTTTGCAGTTTCAGGATTATAAGTAGTTCTAATCGTAACCGATGCTAGTTGAATACCTAAAGAATGATAATTTACGCTGTTGAGTGAAGGGGGGTAAGATTTAATAGGAAAAATGTAAATTGCGTAATACACCTATCGCAACTCCCCCATAATCATCCTCGCCATGGCAATAGAGCCAATGAATGATACGCGTTGAGAGAACAGCAATACTTTGGTGTGGTCCAAGTTTCTTGCAATAGGAGAATATGATGTTGGAAAATGTGACAAAGATGCATTAGAGACGTGCTTTTAGCCGCCATACTTTGAATATTCCATTGTAGTATTATTAAGGGTCCAGTTGTCATCGTGAAGAGTTGTAAGTAAGATCCACAAGAACAATGACAATATGAGAATACACTTCATGTAGGTTTTGGGCTTGAGGTGTTGGGTGAGCAGCAGGAGTTTCCGTGAAATTGGTATGTTTGATTGTGATAAGCAGGTCTTTTAGTTTTTGAATTGAAATACGAGTATTGGGGTTAGGCGGCAGAGGGCCTAGCGTGGAAGTGGTTGGTAGTGGAGTATACTCCATGTCACCAACTCAACCAGAAGTGAACTTGGTAATATATTTGTACTGACGAAAAGCTGGAAATGAAAAGATTTGCGTCGCTGTGAGACCGGAGAGGTCGATTGTGAACCACAAGGGTACCGGCAATGCCATGATCATCCTGCTGTAATACCCGAAACGTTCGTTTAGGAGTCCCAGTTGGTTGAAGTTGGGAACGACCTTGTTGCAAATTATCAGTAAGGTTAGATGTAAGTTTGGGTATTTTAAAGGCTGGATGGTCAGCAGATATACGCTGAGGGGATGTCTCAACAATACCACTGTAAGTGATTCCCAAAGAATGAGAGAAATCGGCCTGTACACGATTCCGGCCATATGAGTTAGAGAAAGTTTTAGGTTCAGCACAGCTGAGTGAAGCTACACGTTTTTTAGCTTCATTATAAGTGGTGTTATTTAGAGCAGCATATTTATGGATAGTAATTTGCTGAACATGAGTAGGACAGTTTGAGATACCCACGTAATGGTGACCAGAGCAAGCTAAGCAAGTTGGTGGAATAGAGCAGGTAGCTGTTTCATGTTCTTGTCCGCACAGTTTACTGCGCAATTTGCCCTTGCATAACGCCTCGATGACCATAGTTCCAACAGTGGGAACAGAGCTTTGGCTGGGGATTATAGCATTCCACAGGCAAGTTAATAAAATAGAGTTGTAAGTCGGATGGTAAGCGGTGTTCTTCAATGGTGAGGTCAACGGTGGAGCTAGGGACTCGTTCATTCTGAGTAGGAGTTCGAATTGTGTGTAAGATACGTCGGAAATGTAAAACAGGAACAGTACTATTAATATTCTGAAAAATAAATTCATCCGGAATAGAAGTTTAAACGTTATGAATTACCCCTTATCAAGTGACTGCGTATGCAGGTATATAAGCATTCCATTTTCGGGTAAGTAAGAGGGGATGAGTTAGGAATGCATCTACATTACATTCACGTTCAAAGGTCACTTTGACAAGGTTCTGACCAATGGGAGTGATGGTTTTAAGTCCCATAATTTTATTGTCGAAAAATGCTTTGCCGTAGGACATAGGATGTATGCGCATTTCAGTATTAGTAGGGGTAACATGAACTACGTACATATATGTAACGGCCTTAATTTCTTTTCCTTTCGTAGGCTAACGTAACAGGTGGTAGAGGTACGGAGTCCGCCATCATGGCGGTGTTCATAGTGAGGACTATAGGTCCTTTACCAAAGTAATGGTAACCTTATGACTAATAATTCTGCTCACCTGTATACGTGATGGCATAACAGGACTGCACATTAAGTACCTTATAAGATGCAGTTTGTGGATATAGCCGCAACATATACAGTAGAGTAGCGTTAATCAAGATTCTAAACTTAGATGAACCTACTCTTAAAATAGAAAATCTACTTTATTCTAGATTCTACTAAGATAACGAACTTATCACACTTCGGAGTTCGTTTGTGATAACTTATATTTTCCTTTTGTAGGACGTTTACACATTGCGTAAGGTGCACCAGTACATCCTTTGATTACACTTTAAAGCATAATATTCAGTTACGTAAAGTAACTGCCCAAAAGTACACAAAGAAGTAATTTCTTCTTATATAAAATATTGAGACCCTTGTCTTTTCGACATTTCGTATCGATCTCCCATTTCATTTTTTATTTGTTTGCACGAACCAAATGTTTATTGCCCAAAAGCGCTTACTGTTCCTGTACCTATAAAACATATTTATTATGCTTAGAAAATGCAAAGTTTCATATATACTTGCGTAAGTGTACGCACTTACTAGCAAGTATATCTCACAACATATGGTCTCAAACTGGTATCATTATAATGATAAGTTGGTCGTTCATTACGAACTCCTTGCACTGTAGGTTGTGCACCAGTGCCACTTATTTGGTGGTCACTATTCAAGGTAGAAGAAGCAACTTCCATCTCAGATGGTTAAGGGAATCTAGTTCTGCTAAAGGATCACAAATAGGAGTGTGTTAAGAAGTTGGCCGTCGATGCCGACTCATATAGTTTCTGGGGGGGGGGGGGGGGTCCTCGGAGTCCGCCATCATGGCGGTGTTCATAGTGAGGACTATAGGTCCTTTACAAAAGTAATGGTGACCTTATGAGTAATAATTCTGCTCACCTGTATACGTGATTATAGAAAACAAAAGAAAAGAGAATTACTGTGAACACTTTTTCACCACTCGTTTACGCACTTAACCTGATCGCCCAGTTGACTTCGCGCACTTGTCTACACCAACTACTGCGGCAACGTTGTTCATGCTTGTTCCACACGCCTTACCCAGATTCTAGGGAACAGGTGACAGTTTTGTAAGAGGATAACACGAACAAAATTTAAGCTCTCCGATTCCTTCTGAAGTTATTTCATTGGGACCTGCCGGCGTGATTTTATGTGACAGGAGACTTGTGAACGGAGGAATATTTCATAGTTTATGATTGGTTCGTTGCAGTTTACGGTGCTACGATAAATAGACGTTTGAAATTTTATACTCTGACTCAAAATTGAGTACAATGATACCAGTTATTATTCGTTTGTACGTGTTAACACTCAAATACTCTTGTGTTAAGGGTTTACTATTGTTAATAGGCTGCAATTAAGGGGGTTACCTATCCGCTAGTTTTCGTAGAAGGAAAAATAATAATGATCATAATACAGTCTGGAATTCACATGATTTGATGAAAACATTGTCTTAATTAATTTTTCAGTTATTCAGAATTTGAGATTCAAAAGTGCGTTATAGAGGGTGACCCTGAAATAACTATATACTAAAATTGGAAGATTACCGAGATCTGCTGTGAAGAAATGCCCTCAACACTCTGTTTCACATGTACATACAAAAACTTTTCTGCCCATTTATTTCGTGACTGACGAGAAGACTTCGTAAGGATTAGCTGCTAACACGTTGTATCACATATACAGGGTGGTCTTATGAAAACTTTCCAGTCTATTTACTTCGTGACTGCTGAGAGGTCTTTCATAAAGAAATATTCTCAACGCCTTGTTTCATATATATATAGATGCTTATCAGAATAATGGAAACACCTGTAGTTGGCAACACGTCAGATGTATGGGTTGGCAGTGGTGTCGTGGCGACCGCAGCGCCGGACTGCTGGTGGTGGTGTGTTAGGTCGGTCTCCATACTACGTCAGGCGTCGTGGAACAGGAGTGTGCAGTGGCTGCAGCAGACGGAGGTAGTGTAAAATGGGAGACCTCTCAGAGTTTCAAAGAGGGCAAATTGTTGGTGCGCGGTTATGTGGAGTGAGTGTGACGGCAGTGGCTAGTGTGTTAGGTGTGTCGCCAGGGACAGTGTCGAAGGTGATGACGGCCTACACAACACACGGGAAAACCACATCGGGGAAGCGGAACAGTGGGCGGAAGAGAAGCATCAGTGACAGGGCACGCCGGGTATTAAAGCGCATTGTCACGCGGAACCGTCGTGCTACTGCGGCGCAAGTGACGGAGGAACTCAATCAGCACCTCCCCCAACCTGTTTCGACAATCACAGTCCGCCGCGAATTACATGACATGAACTTACGGGGTCGTGTTGCACGGGCCAAACCTCTCATCAGGGACCAGAACGCTTTAGCACGCCGCAAATGGTGCCGCGACCATGAAACTTGGACCGTTGACGACTGGAAACGTGTGGTATGATCGGATGAGTCACCATTCACCCTATTCCAAACCACGGGCCGTGTTTATGTGTGGAGAACGCCCAAAGAAGCGTATGATCTGCAGTGTCTCCGCCCAACTGTGAAACATGGCGGCGGCACGGTGATGCTGTGGGCCGCAATATCATGGTTTTCATTGGGTCCTGTGGTCACACTTCGCGGACGCATCACTGCCAACGATTATGTCGCAATTTTAGGAGACCACTTGCATCCTATGGTCCGGATGTTGTTCCCGGA
>JAGDQP010002992.1:3326-24194 GCA_022664845.1 Lepisma saccharinum
ATGATGTAGTTTCATACCAAATTTCACTGTTCTATCTTTAGCCGTTTAGGCTGTGTATTCTTTGAAATTTTAGGTTTGGCGGCCATTTTGAATCCAAGATGGCGACTTTTTCAAAATGTCGGAATTTTTCCTTTATCTACTTATCATCCTCTACCTTCATACCAAATTTCATGTTTCTAGCTTACTCCAAACACCCTAAACAATATGATGAGTGAGTCAGTCAGTCAGTCAGTCAGTCAGTCAGTGAGTGAGTGAGTGAGTGAGTGAGTCAGTTAGCCTAAAATGTGCAATTTCAGGGGTCCACAACTAGAACATAGTTTGAGATACGAATATGAAATTTTGTACATCTGCACATATTTACCATATCTCCTTAACGGCAAAAGCTCATATTCCTATCTTTAACATCTTTTTTCTTACGGGGCCCCCAAATCGTCGATTTTGCCATTAACTCTTGTTCCTGTATAACATGCTTCTGGCAGTGCTAACGTTTTCTGACGTGAAGAACTTGGCTCATGCACTGCCGTGCATGTTGATAAGTACTGTAGCACACGAGTTTCAGGGAGGGATTTATCAATGAAACAGATTTGTTAAAGGAAAATAAGCTTAGTAGAAGGGGTAAACGAATGACCATATACTGTAAAAATAGGAGAACCGACTTCACCTTATCATTTTTCACCTCATTAGGGGGGCCGACTTCAACCTTGGGGAGACGCGGCCCCCAAAGCCACCTCCCGGGATCGGCGCCTTTGCTAGAGATTGTCTAACAAACAGAGTGAAGAACGTGCTGTGGTCTGGTGGATTTTACCAGAACTTCGTAACTCATTCCACGGAGATGACACGGTGGCTCAGTTGGTAGAGCGCTCACCTCTAGTGCTAGGGGTCGTCGGATCGATCCCTGCTCATGCCATGTGGGTTTTGTGATGGACAAACACCGTGTGCATGGTTTTTTTCGGGGTGCTCCCCTTTCTTTCCACTTTCTTCATTCCACCAATTCATCCCGTCATCATCCATACGGCCTAAGGCATAGTTGCCTTAAAATAAATTCAAATTCCATGGGGATGACAGCAGAACGTAGAAACAAAACTGAGAGAATTTTAGTATTATGTTTTTTTTTATTTTAGTCATTTTTTCCTAAGGAATTAATAAAGTCGTCTTTTGTTAGAAGAAAAACTAATTATGTTTTTAATCATTATTACAAACATGTCACTTGTTCAAACTGTGATTAGAGGCATTCCATGGAAGTGACATATCTAGTATTTTTAGTCACTTAAATAAATATTAAATTTTGTTAAAAAAAATATTTCAGAAGCAAAATCTTTTTATGCCTACGTATGTTTACCATAGATTTTTAAATTAAGATCTGCAATTTTTTGGCCAAAAGAAACGAGAGACAAGAATTTGCCCTTAATTTTAAAATGACCCAGGTGTGGGGTTGACATATTGACTTCCACGCAAATATCTCGGTGTTGTGATTTTTAGAGGGGAGCAAGGATAAAGCGACGGTTTACTAAAAGTTGTCAACAGGTTAATCACGACAATAGTTACCAAATTAAGGGCGCAAAAACTTAAAAAGAACCTTGTCATAAAGTACATTAAACCTATCTTAAAGTATACTGGAAGTTGATTGGGAATGCTTAAAAGAGTATGATAATGTTAATGACTTAGTAAACTTAATGATATTATTTATGAAATATTTGTCAAATGTGCTCCCTGCAAAAGAAACTCTGTCCCAGAGTATCCATGCTGGTTTACTAAAGTCATTAAAACAATTTATTATATAAAGCCTACATACAAAATTGAAAATTCAAAACCTTACTATCAGGAATTCGTTCGATTGCGTAGGGAAGTCAAGAAAGACATAAAAATAGCCTATAAGATGTTGATATCAAATTCTGGAAATAATACCAATGACCCAGACCAATTGTGGAAATTTATTAAAAACAAAACATCTTCTCCCAAATATATTAAAATTTGAAGGTGTAACAATGAAGAAATAGCTAATACGTTTGCACTTGCAACCGTTCAGTAATTTTGATAGTAGTTCTAGAGGTTACGAAGAAATCGGAGTACTGTCTGTTGACCACATACATTTCATTCAATCTAAAATCCAAAACGAGTTGGATCTAATGGCATACCTTCCTATATAGTCAAAGGATGTATTGCCATAGTTATTAATCCCCTATTGATTGCGTTCAACTTGGCACTAAAGACATGTATTTTCCCTAACAAATGAAAATCTGCTTTAGTTTCTCCTATTCCTAAAACAAATCACAGACGAGAAATTACGAACCACAGGCCCATGGGCGGCGATTAGGGGGGCGAAAGAGGGCAGTTGCCCCCCCTTTTTTTTCTCCGATATTCGGCTGGTAAATATAGGATACAAAATTTACGCATTGAAAATCGTAAAAGGAAAGAGGAGAATTATTAGTTCCTCATTCTCGAGTAATTTGTCGCTCACTGACCATCCCATAAAAAAAAAAGAGTTAATTGTGTCAGAAGCGTTCCTTATTTTCTCGATTATTATAAGATGTTACAAATTTAATCTTTTCGTGCTTATTCAGTTGAAAAATTCTACAAAATTGAGATTATGACAAACTATCACTGAAGAGAAACCCTGGAAAACCCTTAGTCAGGATGGTCAACTGCTGGGACGATCCCAAACCCTTCAGAAGGCAAAGCAAATACTCTAACTGCCATTTCTTGTCCGTTCTTTCTTCTGTTCATTGTATCCATTCCATCTCTCTATTATTTATCCTTTTTCAGATACATGACTTAAATTTATCATAATTTCGAGTTTAAAATCGATTAAAGACATGCTATTGGTTCCTCAACCAAGGTTATAGCGCTCTTTCATCTACAAAAGAGAGCAATTAGATTAATTTTTGGTTTACGTAGAGGTACATCCTGTAAAGATACGTTTAGGAATCAAAAACTGCTGACTTTATCATGTCTATATTATTTGTAAAAAAAGAACTATTAATTCGTTGTAATAATATTAATTTATATAATACTAGGCAACAAAAAATATATATATGTTACACAGCAAAATTCCTCTTCTTTTCAAAAAAGCGTATATATGAATTGTACACGCTTATACAATAAACTTCCGCAAGAAACGAAAGGTATAAGCAATGTTAATAAATTTGAGAGAAAATTGTTTACTTTCTTTGTACAAAAGTCTTATTATTCAATGGCTGAATATTTAAGTGATAATTTGTAATTTTTATGTTATCTGACAACTGTACAAGCCTAATGTAAGCTAATGTACAAGCTGAATAAATTGAATTGAATTGATTTATCGATTTAATTATTAAATTCATAAATATCCATTAAGCAAGTTGCACGTGGCTAAAATCTTGGTGTCACGTTTTATACGGAATTAACGTTTAATAGCAGATAACAAATATTACAAATGAAGCTTTTAAAATACTAGGATTTGTAATAAGGATGGGAAGGAAGTTTAACAACGTTTCTACATTAGAGAAAATGTACTATGATTGTGTTCGTTAGTGCAAAGGCGTAGCTTTTCTAATCTGTTATTTCTTAGGAAAACAATTCAAAATGGCTCGGACTGCACAGACTTACGGTGGGTTTTGCCAATCTTCATTAGACTTAACAAATTGTTAAGTAAATTTAAACGCTTTAAAATACATTATATTCGTTAAATAACGATTCATTAAATTCTTAATGAAGGTTGGTGCGACCCTGCCTTAGTATCATTGTTACAGTTTCATGTCCCGACATTAAAAACTCGCGTAGAGAACACTGGTCCCATTAACTGCAAAAAGGCAAGGGCAATATAATGACAAAGTTACAAATCTTGAGAATATGTACTACCCACAATGCATGTGTAGAACTTGCATCGAATTGGATATATGTGATATGTCTTCCAAAGCATTTAGAAATATATATTATAATTAAAATGTCTGTAAATGAGCATTATAAATATCGACACTCTGATTGGGCTATAAAACCTGTTGTGTTGACAATAAATAAATAAGTAAAATAAACGTAATGTTATAGAAAGAAGATATATACATTTTATTTTTGTTTTCTATCTTGAAAAGTAGAATTTTCTCTGGCTTCAGGGAGGAGGCAACGCCCCTCTTGCTCCCTGATGGGTGCCCTTGGTTTCGAAGTAATTAGTCACTAAAAATACGGCACCAAAATACAACGTTTTTACTATTTTCTTAAAAAATAATACAACCCCAGCTGAACTAGGTCGAATTAACGTTGAGAAACAATAAATATCCGCCTTTCGACCTTTCATTCCAGTGTTTATAGAACTAACAAGTTGTCCTACACGTGACGTCATTGAAGTCTCCAAGGTTGTTAGAATTAGATGATAGGCCAAAATTAAAAAGAAAGTGAATTCGAACGTCAAAACACGAGTCCGTCATCTTAGTGCCCAGCCGGAATTTAGCAGAGTGGTAATATTTTAAAGAGAAAGTAATTAGCTAATCCCTGAACGTAAGCATCCAAGATATTAGTTTGTCGGCATTGAAAACTAATATACCGTAAATCAATCTAATTAATTGTTGTTTGGTGGCAGTTTTCATACTCTTCTTCATCTCCGTATACCATGATGACTGACTGACGTTTTGACGTTCGAATTCAGTTCCTTTTTTCGGCTATCCTCTAATTCCTACATTCTTGGAGACGTCACATGTGAGTCAACCTGTTAATTCTACAAACGTTGCTTGTATTCAATCAAACCTTGAATAAAACGTTGAAAAGGCGGACATTACACTTTTTGTAACGTTTACATCAACGTATGTGCTACAGACGCTAGCTTATGTCCGTCTACTGCTATGAGGCCTATATCACCTTCTTTGGTTATTTATCCACATGTTTTGGCAGCTGTTCTCCATTCTTCTAGACCAATGTTTCTCAAAGTGTTCTCCGCGAAGGTTGTTTGCAAGATATCGCAGCTAAAAAAAAGATACACATATGTAAGTGAGTGAATCCATCACTAATTTTTTGCTGCGATAAAGAAAGAGTCAAACTGAAACTTTAACATTATTTATCTCTGAAAAAAAAATTGTTTCATAACAACACATATGGACTACAACTTTGTTTGGACCAGACCAACTCCATCTATTGGGTCTGGGAAAAAGTTCGTGGCGTTTCCCCGATAGATGGCATCAATTGCAAATACCTCAGGAAACACATATCGCAGCGCCACCACTAAACGCTCGTTGGAAAAGTGACACTTCGAGCGTTACTGTGAGTGTATAAACAGCGAAATTGGTGCAGTGGTTGGAAAGTTATTTGCGTGTGAAAATGGAGAACAGTAATGTCAAAGTGCGCTATATTTTGAAATATTATTACGACAAAGAGAAGAACGCTGCGCAGGCGTGTGAAAAAATTTGTGCTGTGTACAGAGAAGGTACTTTATCAAAAACTACTGCGCGGAAATGGTTCGCTCGCTTTCGTTCTGGTAATTTTGATGTGAAAGATGAGCCACGCTCTGGTCATCCAATCACTGAAAAAGCTGATGAAATTCTTGAAAAGGTCCAGCAAGATAAGCATATCAGCAGTGTCGATATTGGTATGGAGCTAGGCATTGACCACAAAACTGTCTTGAACCATTTACACAAAGCTGGCTACAAAAAGAAGCTCGAGGTATGAGTTCCGCATGAGTTGAGCGAGAAAAACATGATGAATGAATATCTGCGTTGCGCTGCTGAAACGCTATGAAAACAAGCCATTTTTGAAGCGTGTCATAACCAGTGATGAAAAATGAATCACGTACGACAATCGGAAGCGTAAAAGATCGTGGAGAAGGGATAGTGAGCCGTCACAAGCGTTCGCGAAGCCCGGATTGACGCCGAACAAGGTGATACTGTGTTGAACAATAGGAAAGGTGTCATGACAACGCCAGACCACAAACTTCGTTGATGACACGTCAAAAATTGCGTGAGCTTAGTTGGGAAGTTTTGATGCATCCACCGTATAGTCCAGTCATAGCACCCTCGGACTATTACTTGTTCCGATCTCTGCATAACTCTCTCAATTGAATTAAGCTGGTTTCACAAGAAGCCTGTGAAAACCACTTGATTCAGTTTTCCAACCAGAAACCACAGAAGTTCTACACCGATGGCATCATGACTCTACCCGCAAAATGGCGAAACATTGTCGATAATAATGGAGCATATTTGGTTTAAATAAATTCATTTGCATCCTATAAGAAAACCAGTTGAAATTTACTGAAAAAACACCACGAACTTTTTCCCAGACCCAATATTATAAGAGCTGAACAGCCTAAAATTTTCCTCTCCCAATGTTCAGGCTTGTCCCATTCGAAACTACCTATAATATTGGACTTCTGTTTTCCCTCAAGTAGTTTTCTAAATTCACTTATTGAAGGAGGATATTATTGATATTCATGAGCAAAGACCACAATTACATCCGAATCTCGAAACTAACTGGTGACAGAAAGTTTACAAAATATATTTGTGCCCTTTCTCAATTCTGTCATTCGCATTTGCACTTTGTTTATTACTATTTTACTTTTTTTTCTTTAGACAAAGGAAAATTACATCTCTTAATAACAACATGGACAGAAATTTCCCCTTATTAGTCTCTCATTCAAATATTTCTCATGTTCCTCTTTCTCAAGTCTCTCTCACAGTCGCTTCTCTTTCTGATGCCCTAAATTTGTTGAGACCTGTTGATAACACAGTCTCTTTAAATGGGTTTCCATGCCTCTTAAAAGCATCTACAACCTCCAAAACATATTTTTTCAAGTGTTCTATGTAATGTCTTTGGGATTTAATACTTCGTCTTAAACTACATCCAATTTCTCTTTACCCATGAATTCTCAAAATCAGATATCATTTCTGTAACACCCTGTCTCGCTGCTATCTTTTTGAAAAGAACAGAAGGGTTATCTAACAGACCGATTGCTCCAC
Source organism: Lepisma saccharinum (assembly GCA_022664845.1). Classification (NCBI taxonomy): domain Eukaryota; kingdom Metazoa; phylum Arthropoda; class Insecta; order Zygentoma; family Lepismatidae; genus Lepisma; species Lepisma saccharinum. Next base: position 10,241 of record JAGDQP010002992.1, read on the forward strand.
CCATTCGTTAATTCTTTTGTTGTTATGTTCATGCGATTGATCGTCAGTCATACACGAGAAAGTGCGGTCACTCTTCCTATAGACGAACTTTCCATTCAAAATTTCTCTATGAATATCCAGATGACGAATTTCGAGTTTTTGCAAAGTCTTGACGAAAATTGGTGAACTGTAATGCTCAATTCGTGTGATCTAGAGCAAATATGCATGGACATATCTTAGAAAGATTTTTTTAAATTTTATTTGCGAAATTTCCCTCAGGCATGCTTTGAATGTAAAGCAGTAATATAGAATCTCAGGTTCCATTGTGATTGACCAGTATAAGAACTGGGTTCATTCGTCTAGAATTTTTTCACATCAGAAATGAAATTGCTCCACTGTAGACATCACTCCTCACCTCAATAAGTGAAGAGCAGCAACCAACTGTTACTTTGTGACGGTAAGTGCTACGTTTAAGGCGAGAGTATGAGAAGAATGATTCAGTTCTACCTGGTGAAGTTATCCCAGCATCAATAAGAATGTCAGTCCAACCTGATCCTGAAAGCCGTGATACTAACTTACTTACAGTCTTTTCAATATGAAGATCTCTCATCATCATAACGATTTTATGTTCCCTGAATAGCTCTGGAAATTTCCATTGCAGTTGTTTTGCCAAAGCGTAAATTGGCTGATCTGCAGTGAGGACGATAACACTGGAATTCAAATGAAGGGCATTAAAGCGAATTAGTTTAGCAATCGACAAAAGGGTCACTTTCCCAACAGTAGCACACGAATCACCATCCTTGATACTTCCAGAATCATTTGTAACAGTAATAATAAGCTTTTATTTACATATTCTGTTGGAACGAACTTTTCAGCAAACGAGCCTTCAAATTCTGGAAACTTTCCGAAAAGATCCCTACTATTTTCGTTGCTCGGGCAAGGCACATTTCATCGCTCATTGCATCTCGAATGACATCTTCCAGTGAGTCCCGAAAGAAAAGAAATATTTCTCTACCTTAGAATCTAGGCCAGGAATCTAGGGCAATAGATTTTCTCGTACTTTCGTGGCTCTTCGACCTCCGAGATTTCGCATACTATCTGCCATTTTTCGAGTTAGCATAGTAATTGTAAAAACTGGCGAGGACTCTTCGTTGTTCAGATACATTGTTTCAATGAAATCAACGACTTTTGATGAAGTTCATCCATAGACAAAGTTGTAAAATTTGTTTACACCTTATGTTTTATCATTTTGCTCTTGTTGATTTCTTACTCTTATCCTAAGTCGAATGTTACACAATTTATGGTATTTGGCTTTTTCTGCAACTAAAGGTGTAACCGAATCCAACGGTGCACTGTCGAGTGTACTATTTGCATCGTCCCGTTGTACCCTGTTTAGCCCCGTTGTCCGCTTTCAAACGGTAGATGGCACTACTGTAATAACAGTTGAAAGCCTAATAGACGCAAGGTACATGTATGAATGTTGAAGGTCTTATTCCGAAGAAATGGGAATTGAATTTAATTGAATTTTTATTTAAGGCTTTTTGGCAACTTTGGCTCAGGCCGAAGAAAGTAAAATGTTAAACAGAAAGTTATCAACAAATGTTATAACTATATTGTAACAGTTTACTAAATGCATATCGTGAGAAAATAATACATTTCCTCGAAAAATGATATCTGAAGATATGCAGCATCTTACTGGGTTTCTACAAAGGCAAATAGGGGGGGGGGGGAATTGTAAGTAGCATTTTTCAGGATCAATTTTAACAGTAAAAATTTTAAAGTTATAATAAAAATTTTGGAGGGGGTGACCCCTCTATCGGGTTATGAGAAAGGGCAGAACCCTATGTGACATATCAAATTAAGGCACTTCTGTTATTGCGGTTTGATTAATGTAGTAAAATAATAATAAAAAAATCGTTATGTAAACCTACACATAGAAACACAAGTGAAGACGCGAAAGTAGATATTCTAGGACAGCAATTCAAACAGATATCTGCATTCGGTAGGTCCGGGATCGATATCTATGGTGTGCCTGAAGTTTTTCCGTGTTTTGTTGTCGTACCAGGTAAATACGGGGATGATACTTTGAAACTAGGTCACCTGTGGTCGACTCCCTCATCTATCACTCAGATATCTGCAGACTCTAAAAATTTAAATTAATCAGGTAGCAAGTCATGGTCACATGTCTAGGGGTTTCCTTGCTGCTGTTTAGATAACCCCTAAGCATAGCGCTAAAATATCTCGTGAGACTACTATTACAAATTGTACTAAGCTTGTCTATGGACTTTTTTTTTTCTGTAAGAACTATGGTAGCCGGCTGGTTCGATACATCTTGTACTCAGGTTACTGTCTTTCGAAACAGTAAATAAAGTTTCTTTTTTAATCCCATCTGCGACCTTGTACATGTAAACTTTATTGATACAATGGTGGACCATTTATCGCAACTCCGGAACTTTTTGACTTAGTTTCTTTTCTTGTTGTTTAAATTTTTCACATTAGGGTAACAGGTTAATTTAATCTAGTCTTCATTAATCTTGATTACACTAGGTTAGGAAAAGTTTGATTGAAGCGTGCTTACCCTAAAGTAGATTTGTTCCCGTGAGAATAAAGCATGAATGGGGTTAATATTCCGAGAGTACTCGGTCAGATTTTTTTTTGTTATTTTCAACGTTATCAAATTTAATGTAACCTGAAGAGAAGCTGACAAGCTCTACACGAGCGGATCATCCATTTACTCCTAAACCAAGTACTTTCCTTTTCTTATGTGTCTACATGCTATTGTTGGCATGAGGTATTAATTCGTAAATTTATCAACGTGGTTTTTCTACCGTGTACAAAATCCAATAATACCGTTTCTCGTTAGATACGACAACGCCAAGAGCGTGATGCAACCTTCACATAACAAAAGTAATTTGTTTGGGGGTGTACTCGATTATAATCACTGCACGACCCTAATATTCTTAACTTTTTCATGCAATCTCATGTCTGTCATATTCTCGCTTGAGACTCAACACGCTACGTTAAAGCAAGGTTAGGTTAGATTGCATCAAATACGAAAAAGTTAAAAGAATACAAGGGCCCTGAAGTGTTTACAATAGAGCAGCTCCGTGATAGGTTACATTACCTGGTCCTCACTATACATAGCATTACACTCTTTTAATTCATGAGTACGAAGTTACACATGGGTAATTAACAAAGGTTAAGTTGCTTGCGTAAGGGATAAATGTATCCCTAATATTTAAGATAAACTTTACTTCTGGGACCCCAGGTTCCGCCAGCTATTAAAGACATGTGTACGGTCTCTACGTCATTCCCTTCCAAATAATTTAAACTGACACTTCTATAAAACCTAATAACAACCAGAAATTTATAAAGTATTATGAAAAACTATGTCTCATTATTATTTCGTTAAATAAGCACTCTAGTTTATCCACAGATGGGGAACTATATGAATGCTTTGTATGGCACGTATTTATGCTTCAAAATCGTGGACTACAGTGTCGAAAGAGCAAAGACAGGTTAAAGAAATGTAATGTGAGATATTTTTATTACACGCTATGCACATTGCCTTTAACACTCCAACGTACTTTCCGCTCTTTCACTCTCATTCCATAATTTGAAACTGTATTATTTTGCGTTTCAACTCTTCTACACGCTTTGGAAACATTACATTTCTCCTGTAAATTTTACACATTTAGGGCCCCCAAAGTAAAATTTGTTCATTATTTCTAATGAAACTGATCTGAAATCAGTTATGTATAGCGTGGGCCACAAATCACCGTAAGTCATAACAACTGGTCTCCACAAACGATTGCATTTATTAGCGGAAATTTATCGAACTATTAAGAAAAGTTGATTAACGTTAAAAAAAAACTAAAAAACACACACATATTTAATATCTTCAAATCAACATCTTACTTTCTTCATCTTCAAATATGGCTTCTAGCCGCACAAACGGTGGATACGTTACATCCAAGCGTACACAGGGTGTGCCGTCGATACACACCCTTCATTACGCCATACGCCGCTCAATTCGGATAGCAGCAACGGCGCATCAAACGGTACAACGGCATAATCAAGGGTGCTAAATGGTGGATTCGGATGGATCTTCTGTCCGGAGATTTTTTTTTTCAACTGGAAGTTCTCGGGCCAGGAAAAGAATAGTCGATCCTGTCTCGAGCATTTGTGAGGACATGAATTTAATTCTTTCATCTTCAAAAATCACCACAAAAAGGCATGAGCCTTTAATGCCTACCTTGGGTGATTTTGATTGCGTGAGAAAAACGTTTCCCAAACGTTATTCAATGACTTTTGCATTTTCTACATTTTCTCCGAGTCGTTTAAACTTCTGTTTACCATATTTTGTCCGGCAACATTTATAGTACTTGGTGCCATGAAATGATGAGCTACTGGACACAACCACTTCTGTTTTTAAGATAATTGATCAACGTCGGCAATGCTCCTAGACTAGAAAACTCTTGAAGATCTTCACACAAGATTCTTAAACCCACTTCGGGCCCTTTTATGAGAGTTCTCCGGTCTTCTGTTGGCAGAGATGAATTTGTCCCATTTAATGACTAGAACTGAAGGTCCTGTTGTGTCCTCTTCTATTAATTCTACTTTCCTCTTCTGTGACATTTTTACTCTTCCTTATAATTGATCTGGAACGAAACAAAGAAAATGCTAATACTAATTTGTTAGAAATGGGAAAGAAGGGAAAACAAAGTAAATCGGGATTAATATCTTCAAAATGTTTAGTAGTTTTCTTAAATAGAAATTTGCATAACCAAAACATATAAATTGATCTGAAGAATGGCGTATAATTTTAGATCTTGGTCATTATCTTGAATTCTAGCTTCCACGGTGACCCAGCAGTTCATGTCCCCGTGATTTACCATTTAGTACATAATTGTTAACAAATGCACCGAGTTTCATGCCGGTAATCGGAATAGCAGGATTGTTGTGCTATGTTGCCCCTCTATTAACAGTTTGGTCCATAAATTCGTTTTTACAAACCTTAATTAGGGTGCTGATCGCTTTTGAGCCTGGTTCTTTTACTTGTCGTTGTACTGTTGAAATTTTCTTACTTCTTGCGCTAGGGTTTAGTTTTTACAAGAGTTCTAAATTTCCAGGCAGTCTTGGCTGCACCCGGTAAATTTTGGGTACCTTTCCTTGGTAGTTTTCAGTATAAGCTGACTGAAACATTCGTAGCCCAAGTTGTGCACTTTTTATGAATAGGGTACAGTTTTCTTGGGTCATTTTAGTTTTTTATGTTGTAATTAATTAGTTGAACGAAAAGAAATCTGAACATTCCAATAATTTAAGTTTGACTTTCATTTCAAATTGAACATCTAGGGGAGCTTGGTTTGAGTGATTTTAAGATTCAAGAGTTACTAGAAAAAGTGTGATTTGGTACTCGCCAAGAAAAATAGAGTGACCAAGTTCGCTGAGCAGAAAGCGAAATTAATGGACACAAGCGGATGACGTCTGTTTTCTTGCTTGTTGGGACTCAAGCGGATGACGAGCTCTGTTATGGTGAAGTAGAAATCAAGAATATTACTCACACATAGCACAAAATAATTCCAATATTAAACATTCCTATCAGGAACTATGGGCTATCGTAATTCAACCGAAATTATAAGCATGATAATATGAGTGATCATTGTAATGAACTGTAAGCGATAAGCGTCATTGGAGATTACTGTACGATCTTTATCATGCTTTTGGTTTGAAGATTTTGCTTGGTAAATCTCGATTAGAAATAAAGCATTTATGGAAAGATGAACAATTGAGACAATGATTATTGTACCTAGTCTGGCCATAAATACTGTCACAAAAGTTGCAGATCGGAACCGAGCGTTTATACCGCATAGACTTTAGTGAATTCACTCCCGTCAGTAGTCTGTGTACTGTGCATTGTTTAACTCATGTTTTTTGCAGGTCCGTGATATTGTAAGGATGGAGTGGGGTCAGGAACAGAACCGTGTAGCTGTGATTGCATTACACAAGTGTGGTCACAAGGCATCGAAGATCTTTCAACTTCTCCAACCTCTGAAAATCACACTGAGATTCGTATATCGGACCATAGCAAGGTACTGTGAGACTTCCTCTGTAAGTGACCGTCAAAGACCAGGCCAACCGCGGAGCAGTAGAACACCACAAGCCGTCCAGGCTGTCAGGCAGAGAATTCGTCGAAACCCCCTTCGGAAGCAAAAAATCATGTCCCGGGAAATGAACATTCCGCAAAGGACAATGTCAAGGATACTCGGAAGTGACCTTAAGTTAGGTGCTTTCCGCCGATCAACAGGACATTTCCTAACTCCTGCACTTAAAGCAAACAGGAAGGTGAGATGCAAGGCCCTGCTTCAGAGGTAAGCGGATGGAAAACACAGATCAATGTGTTTTTCTGATGAGAAAATTTTCAACATTGAAGAACACCTCAACAAACAAAATGACAGGGTGTATGCTCACACATCCAGAGAAGCGTCTAAAGTTGTGAAAAAGGTTCAGCGGGGTCACCATCCGTCCTCGTTGATGGTTTGGTGGGGGGTGTCGTATGACGGGGTCACAAAGTTGCAATTATGTGAACAAGGGGTCAAAACAAGTGCTCAAGTGTATCGTGAAAACATCTTGGAAGTAGCTGTAAAACCTTTAGGCAACACACTCTTTGCCAACAAGCCGTGGACCTTCCAGCAAGACCCTGCACCGGCCCATAAAGCTAAGGTGAATCAAACATGGCTGAAAACGAATGTGCCGGACTTCATTGCTGCCAGTGATTGGCCCTCGGCCAGTCCAGATCTCAATCCGCTAGACTATGCCTTGTGGTCTCGATTAGAGGCCATGGCTTGTACCAAACGCCACCCCAATTTGGAGTCTCTCAAACGTGCCCTCATCAAAGCAGTGGACACCTTTCCAATGGACTGTGTGCGTACAGCCACTGATGACTGGCCACGCCGTCAAAGCGTGTCAAAGCGCATGGTGGTCATTTTGAGTAACTTCTGCACATTTTGTATCTGTGGTGTATGCACTTCTTGCAAGTAAATTTATTTCTCTGGATCTGCTGTCTTCTTTACATTATGACTGCCCCTTCCTGTGACAGTATTTATGGCAAGACTAGGTAGATCAACTGAGACAATATTGATGACTCAATCAACAAAATATGTATTTTTGTCACTCTACTAAGCATAAGTAAAGATAAAAAACTCTTTCATTGTTTGAATTGCACGCAGGATCAGCCAACTTCAAACATTTTTCAAAAGTACAAATTGGTATAATTAACATGGCTATTACAAAAAGAAGGTAATTTCAAGAAATTTTGGAAATAAGGGAGAACAGGATGATAAGATGAAAAAAAAAGGAGACCAAGTCCTTCAAACCGAAGACGACTTGTAAGCCTCCACGTAGACACAGAAATGATTGAAAGGTTAATGACAGATAAGTATACAACACGGGCTGTAGGCTCCTCGAAAGGAAGTCTTATCATAGACAAAGCCAATGGGTAAATGGATGTTAAGAACCGTATGAATACATTCATAGTACATCTTGCTTCTTCTTGTTGACGCTTCAAGACCATGAACAGCTTCTTTCAATTTAACTACCATCAATATTATTAATGCCTGAATTACAATGTCGCATCAAAGAGGGGGGAAGAGGCACGGGAACGGAACAAGATGATTATGAGGGCATTAACTTCTGTATGGTCTACTCCAGCGTTTCTCAACCTTTTTCAACCCACGACCCCCTTTCACCATGCTTTCTAGCCAGCGATCCCCTTTCTCCATGCTTTCTAGCGGGCGAACCACAATTATTTTATTTTGTGTAATATTTACTTTTCATTTCAAAATATAGCAGTTTATTTCCTGTATTTATAATAAATATCCAAATTATATTATCCAAAACTATTTAGCCAACTACATTATTTTTTAGTAATTATTAGAAACAGCAAACAAAATAAAATACTTTCTTTGAAATTTATTAGCATTAACCTACAAAACCCTAATTAAATTTATTTTTCTCCTTCCCTCAAAACCCCCTTGAACATATCCCGCGACCCCTTTAAGGATCTCGACCCCCAGGTTGAAAAACCCTGGTCTACTCTGTCTCCTACAAGTTACATTCTTTCTTAAAAGATGGTAATTTTCTTAGTTATAGAAAATATCATCATTTCGAATTTATAATTATTTTTGTGGTCATAGAGTGAATATAATTCTTTTATATACCGTATTAAGATCTGTTCGTATACACAGTGTTTAAAAAAGGGCAATATTTCAGGAGCGAACTTCCCATAATACAGTACAAGGATAAAATTGATTATGTCCATTTGTGCTAAAGAAAGAAAGAAAGAAAGAAAAACAAACTTTAGTTAAGGAGCTAAAAGGGACTTAAATTAGTGCGGTTATTAGTGCGATTGACATAATATCTCGAAAATAATGACGTAGCCGTGTATGGTTATCAAACGACAACGAAAATTGTAGGCCTACTTAAAGATTGCTTTTAGGCTAGGGCTATAATTATGGTTGAAGAGTGTACCTTAAAATGGATACTGTACAAGAGCATTCAATGGGGTTGTTTAGTGGAACAACCTCATTGTAGGTGGCAGAACAAACGTTTACCACATTCGCTTTTCGTCTCTCATTTCTTTTAAATAATCATGGAAAGTATTGCTGCAACGAAGGCTTCTTTTAAATTTTATTCCTAATAAATATTTATCGAATTAACATGCATTATTGTGTTCTAAACTTGAATATAAAAATTTAAAGAAGCATTTAAAAACAACTTCGAATTATGAAAATTCGAAATCTAAAATCATTTAAAGAAAGGCATCGAATACTAGGTGGACTGGTTGCAATTATATAATTGGACGTACTTATTTGCTGGGTTTTATTTTGCATGGAGGTTTTATTATATACTTTACACAGTAACAGTTAGATTTACAGTATGTAATGACCAGGCCCGTAGCCACGATTAAAAGTGGTCTATTCAGCTCTTGTTCTATGCCTGGCTTAGGGAAACGAGCAAAATGAAACTTGTAGCGATTAGACCTGCAGCTAAAACTTTTTTTTTAGTGGAAGTGGGGGATTAGTGGAAGTAACAAAGAGTCGAACGAACTAAATGTTCAAGTACGTCCAAACCAAATTCAAACATTGTAAAGAACGAATTTTACACAGTTTCGTCCAAGTAAACTTTCCTTTTCCGTAAACTATGAAGGCATGTGTAAAGATATTCGAGATTTTTTTTCTTCAACTATTCGGGTAATTATTGGAATAATATCCTAATGAGTAATTATCCGAAATTTTTTTGACAGTCTTAGTTGTACCAGATGTGATTATTGGTTCAGAAATTTAAAACTGTCTTATTTCTTCAGATGATAGATATATCGGATCTTTTGAAAAATATATATAATAAAAGAATCATATTTAGTTGACGTTGAATGATATTCAACATGTATCATGTTGTTAGTCAGTTTGCACTCTTCTCGCATTCAAAAGTGCTTTATTTTTAAGACTATACGTTACAAATCGGTTTGCATCGGCTATTTTTCTTCTTTTCCTTAAGCTTTTAATAACATTTTCCTCCTCCTCTAATACTTTCTTTTAATACCCATTATGGACTGCAGATCGAAAATGGAGAGGCATGCGGGTTCGCGACCCGCTACCGACCATTCTAATTTAGATTTTTCAGGGCTTCCTCAGTGTCACAAGACGAATGCAGCTGTGCTGGCTGCCTGAACTAAGGTCCTGCTGCTACATTCCCCACTCCTACCCCGAAAAGGTGATCGCCGAGATACGCCATCCATTAGAAGTGACAGGCTTAGGCAAAGGTTACAAGCTCAGCTCATAAAGCAAGTACGTACTTGATTTTTTATTTAACATTTGTTTTAGACATGGTTTTCCGCGTGTTCGTTATCAACGTGTTTTCGAATCTCATTTACCCGGTATTTTACTCCCCCATGAGAAATATTTTGTGGGAGCTTGTGATTCGATTGATGTTCAAAGTTACATTAATATTCAGTGATTAGATCTCTCTCTTCAGACTGAGCAACTTAAACCATACAGCAAGAATCCCTTCTAATAAAATAATTCTTGAGAGTGCCTTCTCTGCAAAAAGTGTCTGCGCTCAACTCTCTGACAAACGGTATCAGAAATTGGTTGCCATCTAGCGAGAAGTTATTTAACTACATGCTTCGTGAATGCTCGTAATTCTATTTACGGGATTTAAAATTTCTTCTTTACGTTTACACACACAAACGTACCATTGAATTATGCTTCTCAAGATGCGAACTTAATGAAGTAGAACCAGTATTTTTCAAACCACACAACAACTACATATAAACTTAGAGGCTAAAATTAATCTTTATTTTCTTGCTCACTGTATTAGAGTTAACAGACGTCCCGAATTTAGGGGAAAGTTCCCGAATTTTCGTCGGTTGAAAAAGTTCCCCGAATTATCCTCGAACGCGTATTTACCCTACATGGTTAGTGCAACTAGGGTGTGGCTTCCGAAGCTGATGAATCAACACCAAATTAAAGTTTTAATGCGAAGCAAGTCGATTCCTATTCAATATAATGTTCATTCTTTCTGATACGCTGTTTCTTTAAAGACGTATATTTAATAATAATAATAATAATAATAATAATAATAATAATAATAATAATAAATACCATTATGGCAGCAAATAAATTTTAACTGGAATCTTGGTGGAAATGCGTCGAAGTGGATGTGAGAAAAATGAAATACAATCCTAAATAGAACAATATTGATGATAATTGAGGTCTTTTTTTTTCAAAAACAACAATAGTCAATTTTACTTTTAAAAAAATAGTAAGAAAAATCCTTCCAAATTCCATGCTTTACTCAAATCCACTATAGACTATTTCTGATATACTCTGTTCACATGATACCTATGTGAACATAATATATGATAGATGTAGTGAAATTCAGCAAAACATGGAATTTGGAAGGATTTTTCTTGCTATTTTTTAAAAAAAAGAAAGTAAAATTGACTAGTTTTCATAAAAAAAGAAAAAAAAATCAATTAATGTAAATACAATGCGATTATTATTATCGCTCACTTGTTCAAATATTTGGCACAATAACATTTGTTACTGTTGAAATTGAAACAGGGACATTCACAATAATTTCTTGGTACATAATTAATATCCATAGCGATCAAACAGCCATCGTCATACCAATTCTCATTCTGTGCTTACGTGGACTCACGGGTGACTGTGGAAAGACAGGATCGAACTTTATTTATCGATTTAGATCTTTTTTATCTTCGAAATTTTTACGTTCCCAAATTCCACCGTGACCGGTGAAAGTTCTTAATGGTTGTTACTCTCTACAGTCCAATTTCATGTTAAAGAACATATTTGAATACGCATTTCATGCATATTCCATATATCTTTACTTTACGTCATTAATTAAATAGCCAGTTCAAAATTTTCATGTCTGTTGATTGGAGAAAGGACTTAAGTTCAACAGTTTTAAAAATTCATAACACTCGAGGTACATGCGCAATTTGTTTTATTTAATGTTTAATCTTTTAGCATATAAGTATAGTTTTGAAGTATTAACAACAAAATTATTACAATGTTATCCAGAAAATGCTAAAATGGTTTCTCAATATTAGGTTTTTCTATAATTAAGCTCTTTCTGTAATCACAGATTCATTTTTTGTTACGTTGAGATTGTAAAGGACAGAAATATAATTAACAGTAAAAGTTGTATATTATTTTATCTTTTCGAATATTATTTTGCAAAGGTAAATTATTGGTAAACTACTGCCTTCTCCAACTATTTTTAAGATAACTGCAATTTTCCCTAGTGTTTAAAAATTAGAAGTGTACAACAAGTGTTTGTGTCAATTTCCAAACATATATGGTACATGGACAAGGATCCGCTCGGAAATGGACGCCTTGAAAGGTAATTGCTAGTCTCTGTTTTTCATATATAGTTTATGGTTGCTATATTTCAAAACTGAAAATCCGAGATACTTATTTATGAAAATCATTAAAGGTAAAAAAAAGAAGAAGAAGTTAAACATTTTAATTAATGTCCTTGCTTTGATAACGATGTGAATTTTGGTCCAGCACTCTGCAAATGAGTAATCACAGTGGTAGGTACTCTGCTACTGATCTCTAAAATTCCAAAAATATTCCCTGATGGAAAGAGCAACAGCAACACGTAGTCATGCTTGTGTAAACGACAGTAAAAGTTTAAAAATCTTTAATCAATGGCTTCATTCAATGCAATGAGTTGCTCTGTGAGCAAGGGTTTATAGAACTAACAGGTTGTCAGATTCAGGTTTTGCAATCTTAGTCGATCATCCAATTCGAATATCTTGGTTGTCAATGACGTCACGTCTGACAGCTTATAGTTAGTTAGTTCTATAAATGACTACTCATTGCATTGAGTGCACCCAATATAATACAAACAAACACACACATTTTCCCACCTCATAAGTTTGTAATTTATCGAATTATTTTTAAACATTTTCCATTTTTTTTATGTTCATTTTTTATTAAACAATTTATACTTTTCTTCTTGCCATTATTACAGTTAACTGAAATTTTCCAATAAATTTAGCCAGCGGTTCAAATAACTCTGAAGCGAAAGTCAGATGGAAGCAAAGAGTAATACCGAAAACATCAACAATTAAGCAGCAGAACGCTTTGTACCTGCCTCAGTGAAACAATTGTTTCTTTAAATGTGAGAGTAGTTGAATCGTGAACTTAATTAAATCCATGTTCTATGTATTCAAGTATTTTAAAGGTTTTGAGCTGCTGAACGCATATACTAACTTAATCATGTGAAAGGAAATGAAACGATAGTTTTCCTCCCTTTCTTCGCTGAAAACCAGGACTTCTGTGCGTCCCGAGAATTATTTTCGAGTCTCCGGGACGTAGATCTCGATTCCGATACGACCCCGGATTTTCCAGGACGCTCTAATAGTCTACTAATTCCAATTTTTTTGTTACATTTATTTTGGCGTGCTTTGAAGTACTTTTCTTACGTTACAATGCTTAGAAATTACATTTGCCTCAAAAACAAGCAAACTAGTCTTGCTATCATCAACATCAACAGTATTTGTTTTGCACTTGGGGACACCTTATTAACCCATTTAATTTACCTCATGATAGCCAAACTTGTGAAGAAATCTCCTGTGATGTCACATATACCTTTACCACAAAAACCGGCATAAGTTTTTGCCGGTTTTTGTGGTAAAGAAAACACGTAATATTCAAGGGAAATTAATTTTGTTTTATTCAAAATATTGGCCATCGGCTTCTACACATTTCGCCCATCTTTCAGGTAATTGATGCATACCATGCCAGAAAAACTGCTTGTCTTTTGCGGCAAACCATTCGTTGAGCCATTTTCCAATGTCTTCGAAATTGCTGAAGTGCTGCTCTGCGAGCGCGTGCCCCATTGGTGCGAAGAGGTGATAGTCAGATGGCGCCAGGTCTGGGGAGTACGGCGGGTGCGGAAGGATGTCCCATCCAAGCGATTTCAAGGTGTCTTTCACTGGTTTTGCTGTGTGAGACGGCGCATTGTCGTGTAATACAATCACTTTGCCATGTCTTCGGGCCCATTCCGGTCGTTTTTCGATCAATTAATCATTTGTTGGCGATAGCGTTGTGCATTAACGGTTTCGCCGGGCTTCAAGAGTTCATAATAGACAATACCGCTCTGGTCCCACCAGACACAAAGCATGGTCTTCTTGCCAAGCGATTTGGCCTTGGTGTTGAAGGACCGGTTTCGCCAGGTGAAAGCCACGATTTTTTCCGCTTCGGGTTTTCAAAATAAATCCATTTTTCGTCACCCGTCACAATTCGATATAAAAAGGATTTTCTTTCGTGGCGTTGAAGCAGAATTTCACAAGTGACTTTGCGATTTTCCATTTGACGATCATTCAAATCGTGTGCGACCCATTTACCCAGTTTATTGATCTTCCCCATTGCTCGTAAACGTC
>JAGDQP010002992.1:29194-50642 GCA_022664845.1 Lepisma saccharinum
CCGGACGGCGAAGGGGGAGTCGAACCTTCAGTAGTCGACATGGTGAACTTGGAGACAATTTATTTGTACGTGAAAGTAACCAAGATTTACTCAAAGAACAATTAAATTTTGTGCAGTAAATAGCAGTGACTTGATTTTGTATTATTCCAAAACTTTAGAATATACCCGGAGGCTTCCCCTAGCGAGGTTAAAATCAAATCGAGAAATAGCCCAGCGAAATCATGGACGTGAATTGTCAACCTATTGGCAACTCGGAATATTTAGTGAGTTCCTCCGGAGAGGCACCGCCTGAACGGTGAAGCTGACAACCCCGTTTCCAATCTGAAGCTTCGTTTTTACGCCGATATCGTAGCCAGGCTAACGATCTGTCAGAGGAAGGGAAACCGATGATGATGTGTAGTTTGAGTGTGTTGTTTGGTTCTCTGAAGTACAACTCACCTACAACTGGTTCTCCGGAGCACGTCAGATGAGGGCCCGTTGGCGTATCTCTGAAGATCCAACGATGCAGAGGAGTTTCCTGGCAGGGCAGTGAATGGCCAGTCTTTCACTGCTGAGAAGATCCTTGAAGGTGGATGTGGTGCAGATGTGGTTTCCTTCCTATCTCCGTCCTTCTGCGTAGTACGGGAGCGTTCCCTGAAGCGGCAGATGCCGTGTGACTTTAGGGTCACGGTTCCCACGGAGCGACAGGTGTCGACACGATTTAAGGATCGTGTTTCTTCAGCTGCATTCGCTGCTAACTCAATGGTCCTCTGAGGTGCCGGTTGGCAACACTGGATACGAAGTTCTCTGAAGATTTGGGAGTTTCTGATTAACTTACTCCCTGAAGCGATGATAGAAACTTTAAGCTCACAGAAGTTTGAACTAAGCGTTGTTAGATGTCACAGGCAGCAATTTCTTTTGGACAAGAGAAATGTTGAATCCTTTTTTTTGGTTTAGGATTCAAGATGGAGAGTTTTTGGGAAAATTCAAAAATCGCTGCCTTTATCAGAAAAGTTGATACGAGGTAAAAATTCTATAACTTTTTGGTAGTGCTTAAGATTTGAGAATTTTTCTGATGGTAGTATCCCACAACGCTGCCACCAGTTTGTCGCGACCAAGCGGGAGGCGTTTTTCTTTCTTCTTTCTTCTTATTGAGAGCGACAAACAATTTGAAGAGATTCCAAGAAATTTGACTGTTTTTCCTGGAATAAAGTATTTTCTAGAAGTGATTTGAAATTTAAAGGAGTTTCGTGGGATCTTGTGACGTTTTAAAAGCTTGATAGCTACCAATACTTAGTTCTGGTCTGAAATCAGAAGTTCAATTTTTTAGATTGAAGTATATTCTTTATTTGCTTATATAGGTTTTTATAAATTTGGAGCTTGTGAGCTAGAAGTAAGATATTTGGGCTTTTAAAATAGTTTCTATCTTTGAATAGTTTGTATTAGCAGTTCAGGATGATGTTTAGGTCAGGAGTTTTGCCTTTTGAGTGTATATTCTAGATGAATGAATTTTGGTATGGGTTGGAATTTAGGAAAGGCAAAATTATAGGCCAGACGAAAGTCACCGTGGCTTCTGAGAAGGTGACTTATGAACTGCAGACAGGCTTCGGTGGTGACGATGACGGTGTTACTACGTTTCGTTGGGAGAGCTGCACCTCTACAGCTCTGGTGGAGATGTTTCGGAGAAGCCTTCGACAACCGGCGACAGAGTACTTCGGAGGGACCAGACACGGTTACCAGGTTTCTTTAGTTAAGAGTAGTTGAGGAATTTTTGCTCTTCTGTAGGAATTACCAAGATAGGTTTTTTAGGGAAGGTAGAAGGATTCGTCCGAGGATTCGGGTGATACAGGAGGCGATTCACAGCGCCAAGCAGAAGGAATCGCCTTTGTGGTTGAGAGAGATGGGATACGATTCACAGCGCGAAGCAGAAGGAATCGCTTTTAGGTTTGAGAGAGATGGGATACGATTCACAGCGCGAAGCAGAAGGAATCGTTCGTATTAAGGTGAGGAGTGTCTGGTGAGGACTGGTCTCTGAACTCTCTGGTCTCAGAGTCCATCTTTTATACTCCATCTTCCCCGTAGTTTACGAGATTCTCGGAGAAGAACGAGAACTCTCCAAGGCGGAGTTAAATTGTCCCTGTTTCTTCGATTATCCAATAATTTGGCAACTAGGCGGATACCATTCTTAATCGTGAAGATTTGATAGGTAGTGACGTCATAGAGACAGTCCTTAGTCAGCTGGACGTAAGTCTCAGCACGTTCCATTTTGCCGAAGGGCTCGATGTAGCTGAGTCTGTAGTGGGGATAATAGCTCTCTCGTGACTTGCGCATGCGTACATACTTATGGTTCGTTACTGCAAAGAGAGGAGAAGCCGGAAAACTCACACTCCAGATGAGTCAACTCGTGGTCATTGGCGAATCCTTAAAGAGTAGTGGGGAATGATTGTCCTCTTCTTGGAGGTCTCTTCCATTGGCCTGAATTTGCCTTAGGCAGGAGAAGGAAAAGTTTTTGTTCGTGGGAAAATAGGACAGGTGTTTGGGTAGTTACGTAGTGTGCATACTTATTAGGTTTCATAGCCCTATCCTTACTTGTAGCTTTGACAATTTTAGGACATGTCAGAAATACACAAAGAACACAATATATATATAATTGCACTATATCAAGTTAATCTTACTTTCTAAAATTAGTTACAGTCAAAAGAACAAAACATGGTCGAAAAGAAAGAGAACAGAATACAAGCTTTTGTAAAGAAAACACTTGGAAAATTACGAACGTGGTATCTGTTACATCTTACACAAAAGGTCTTGTTCAGATACCATACAGAAACGCACGCAGTTAGGGGATACAAATAAAGAAAGTTAGTTGGACATGTTTTTGAAGTAGGTGGTAGCATACAAATCACCCTTTTACTTCTCTTGTTGAATTTTATACCAAAAACGTTTATGTCTAAAAGAAACAATATAAATCTTATCAATCTATCGTTGGTTATACGCAAGTTATAACTTGGGATTCTTTTTCTCTATATATTCTATCTATACTTGTATCTAAAAACTTATACTAAGAGAAAAGGCAATATAAAGGATAAAAATACAATACAGACAAGTTATACTTTCCTCCCTCTTTGACAGACAAAAATGAAAGGAGCAAAAAAAAAAAGAAAGGAGATCTAAATCGCTTTTCTTACCAGTCCCGGAGTCTAACAGCAGGTGAGAGTTATTTATGACTTTTTCCCGAGGGTCGCTTGTTCCTTACTCCAAAGAAGAAAAAGTTAAAAGAGCAAAATAGTTCTTGGCTGTTGGTTTCGCATATCTATAGTTTACATTTAAAAGTTTTATTTAAAATCAAAGATCCAATTTAATTATAGGTAATGCAAAAAGAAATAAAAAAAATTGGGGCATCATACGACATACTACAACCCTTATAGGATGTAGTCAAAAAGGAGAACGTCTCATTCGGTACAAAGGTATACTAAAATTAAGCTTTTCAATAAAATAATACATTGTAATTCATTTGAAAAAAAAACTTACTATCTAGTTTTCTTCTTCTTAAATCTAGAGGTTCAATGTCAAAGAAATCACACCAGTGGTTATAATGATAGAAAAATATATGGTAAATTGAATTTGAAACATGGTAACCTAAAAAAAGCACATTTGTACAACCAGATAATTCCAAACACTGGAGGTAGGCCCTATATATTAATCTAGTTCTAGCCAACATTGTGTATAATGTTATGAACATGCTGATATTGTTAAATTCGTACCATTAATTCAAAACAAAACCAATTAACTTGCGAGACTCACCAATAAGACCATTGATATACCTATTAAAGTTCAAGTTAGAATAAAAAATAATGCTCAAGTCCTTAATAGTTTCCACTTTATCTATTTCAATATCTGTCACCTGATAGGAACTTACATAATATTGCATTCTTTCGTAACTTATAAATCTGATTTTATGTATACTAATTTGCATTTTGTTTCTAATACACCACATATCAATTGTATCAATGTCTGTTTGAAGAAGGCAATTGTCTGGAAGGTTAGGAAGGTTAGGTTTAGGACTTCTCTAAATATCTTTATGTTGTCAGCACAGAAATGTAAATCAGAATGACTAATTACATCACGGGAGTTATTGATGTAGATATTGAACAAAAGGGGAGCTAAAGGTGAACCTTGAGGTATGCCATTCTTGATGGTAGCTTTTTCGGATATAAAATCACCAAGTTTAATACTAAAGGTTTTATCAGTCAAATAATTCTTGAACTAGTTGACAAATGCTGGCAATAAGCCAACCCTCAAAAGTTTTGTTCAATAAAATTATGCTTTAAACTATCAAATGCCTTGGCAAGATCAATATATATTACACCACATAGGGATCTAGTGACTATGCACCCTTGTATAAAATTTGATAAAACACATAAGTAGTATTGGTGTAACATCCTCTGGATTTGGGTTTTATTGCTATTATATGGTCTTGATAGTGTTTGTTGTTATTTGGTAGTATTGCTATAGGTGTTAAGCAGGTGCCCTAGAATTTAGAAGGCTGTATCTTTAATAGAACGGAAGATAATTATTTTTTTTGTATTTTTTTATATTTAGCGTGATTCGCTATTGTCCCACCCCTTACCTGGGGATATCGTCCCGCGCCGTCGATTACTTGCCCGCTCTGCGCTGCTCGCGAAACCCGGTATGAAGCCGTACAACACGAAGCGGTAACTTTAATTTATTATAGGATTTTATTAAGGACATTATTTTATTTTTAGGGTGGGGATTATGATCATTTTATTTTGACGGCAAATAGTGGCCCATTCGCCATTAACGTACAGCACTCCTTTGCCGTGACTTAGCGGGGAAGACCAGTTAGACAACTAATTTTTACTCTTGCATTTTCATGTTCGAGGCCACGATCTGCGCATGCACAGAGTTGTTTGTTTTTCTATTTGTTATGCTTGAAGGAATTTTTCATATTTTTGCAAATTCGGTGCGAAAAAACATGGTAGAACATGCTCCGGATTTTCCTGGAATTTAGCTGTGCAGCTGTTCCTTTATTTTTTGTCGTATTGTTATGCGCAAGAATGTGTTATTACTTATTTATTTTTATGTATGCCGTTTGATTGACAGAGGCGCCAGTTGAATGAAATTTGGAGCACGAAATTCTGAGGGAAAATTCGTGTAATTCCAAAATAACAGGTTCTAAATAATTTCAATTTTGTGATAGGAACTACACAGAAACAGAGATGTAAAGGTTTTGTACAGAGTATTAAAATTAATTCCTTGAAGATTAGGGAGATGAAATGAAGTTGGTTAGGCAGCAATGTTCAAACCAAAACATTAATTATGTCATGATTCAGAAGAATAAAGGTTTCGGCGAGTAAATGTTGGGTTCAATTAATTAATTATTTTAAAGTGTCTTTCTCTAGAAATATGTTCATCCGCACATGGATGTAAACAACCGAAACTGTTCCCAACGGAGATTCTTTACTAGATACCAGTGCCGGATCTAGAAATTTCCCTATGGTGGCAAAGTTAAATTTTGCCTTCCTTTCCACCATCATTTTGCCTCCCTTTCCATCGTTTATAGCCAAACATCACGACCGCCGCGACTGCCACAACATTATCATGTAGTGTACTTTTGTTATCTTCTCTGGAGGCTGTCGTGGCATCGCTATT
Source organism: Lepisma saccharinum (assembly GCA_022664845.1). NCBI lineage: Eukaryota > Metazoa > Arthropoda > Insecta > Zygentoma > Lepismatidae > Lepisma > Lepisma saccharinum. The sequence goes on from JAGDQP010002992.1 coordinate 34,844, forward strand.
ATAACTCCAGTAAGGCACTAGACCTACCTAACTGATTTGAATCGCGGTTTTGAATTTTAGAGATAAAGGTAGGTTGTATGGAATAATATAAAAATGTCTTACCGCGCAGGTATTGAAATTTGAACACGTTTAGGTCAATTTCAATTTAATATGCGATTTTACTTCCGTTTCAGAAGCCTTTATTTTTTATTTTTAGCAGTTTGCCGTCCTCTAAATGTGCCGCCAGGGGCGCTTGCCCCCTTTTGTCGCCCTTATATCCGGCACTGCTAGATACTATGAATCTTTACTAGATACTATGCATTTTCATAATGTATTCAACCGAAATAAGATCTTGCCTTACCTGTCCCATTCCTTCCCTTGGAAAATTGATGGACGGCAAAATTTTCTCGCAGACTTGTTCGGGACTTAGATATAACTGCCTTCTCAGCAATATAATTTAAAGGGCAACTATGTGAATGCTTCGTGTTTCTGTTCAATTTCATATTCCGGCTACTTCTGAACACATTCTTTCAACATTTCGGTTGGACTGATCTCCTGTGTTCGGTTGCTTTGGAGTCAGAGCCCCAACATCTATCGCCGACTTGGTCTGGAGTCGGAATACATAATCGTATCTGACTGGGTTTGGAGTCAGATTCCATCTATCACTTAACTCTTTACTAAACCGACCTAGATCAGAAGCACATATCACTACAAGTAAAGAGGTGAACCACTAAGATATATCTCGATACAACATGCGTTCCTGGCGTTCTATGAATCAACTGTAATATGCTTGTATTTAATCGCATATAGAGGAACTTTTATAATATAAGGTGTGGGTAAAAGTCAACCGTCTCCTTGTTCTTATTTATAAACCACGACGCCAGCGATCCCAAAGGTCGAAAGGCTCTACCTAAGATCTATTACCTATAAGCATCATAAAGTTCATTACGTGGTGGAGATCGTTGGGGCATATAAAAGTATTATTACGGCATAGTGTGGGATTTCCTGGGTCTCATTACGAAGTACTATCACGCCATTACGTGGTGATAGACGCTCGGGTCTCGTTATACGTTACTTTCATTACGGACCTATTAAAGTAATTAAAAATAACATTACGTCAATACAACATCTCAATAAGTTTTATAAAGAGAACAATTATCACTTGAAAAGTGAGAAAGTGAAAAGTGCGTTCAAAATTGAGCAGTGAAACAGTGACAGTACCTTGGATTTTCTACTTTGTGAAAATTTTCTTTTGGATGACCCACACTTGGATAGCATATTTGGATATTTTGGACTCACCCCAAGAATTGGAAAAAACTTTACCATTGAATACCGACCAGGAGGATTGGATTACCAACCAGGAGCACGGATTCATAAAACAATAAAGGTATGTTTCAATAAATTATGGGATATTAGTTGTCTTTTAGCAAAGTTAATCAAATACCAAATTCTATGATTAAATGCCTGTAACTCGATCCGGTGCAAGGACAGGAAGAAATATTTCAGATAAAGAAAGTAGCTCCGACAAAGAACACGAAATTGCTACAAAACCATCTTTCAATTTGCCTCATTTAACAAAGTATTCGCGAACAATAAATTAAGATCCCGACCGCTTCTTCATGCTGTTTGAACACCTAGCCACTTTGTAAGGATGGACAAACGAGAAAAGGGTTGAGATTCTACCAATGTATCGCCAGGATGTTGCTTTGGATCTAATTATTCAATTGGAATCGCTAAATCAATTGATAGAAATAACATATGATAAACTAAAGGAGAAATTAGTTAGCCTAAGTCGATCTAGACTTCCCCAATATAAGGCAAATGTAAATTAACCTGGTACAGCTATACCCAGAAGAATGCATAGATGCATACTTTCTCCGAAAATTAAGAGCCATTAGGCATAATCTTCCAGAATGTACAGAAGAGGCCAAAGTCCATGATTTAACTTTTGGACTACAAAGAAATTTCCTCGAGAAAATTGCCTTAGAGACATACAATACGGTGCAAGAAATACAAACTAAACTGCAAGGTCTAGAAAAATCTCAGGATTTAACGAGGAAAATAGACTATGTAGAGAAAGTACAAGCTTTCAGAAACTTAGAAGAGTTAAAACTCGAGGTCAAGTAATGCATAATCCAAAGAGGTCTCAAACCTATCCTCAAAATCCAAGCTTTAGTATACAAAATTCAAACCCTCAAAATTTGTCTTACCAACTAAATTATAGACAACAAGCAAATTATCCTAGACATACTCAGACACCTAATCAAATAACCAAGCCACAAAATTCCAGTGCACAAACCTTACCTCCCTGTACTACGCAATAACCTATCATTGACTTATCTAAAGGAGACCCTGAACCCCCAGGTTACGTACCTATCCAAGAAATTTTTTCCCAAAACCCAAACTACCAAATGAAAATGCATCAGTCCAATTAGACTAATCCGCAACCACCTATTGTTTCATTGTATAGTGCACGGCCAACATCACACAACCAAATACATATCAAACATGTCATTGATGCCTCAGCCTACCAAATTGAACAAGTAAAATCCAATCAGATACAACCGAGTCAAAATGTTCACCCATAGTCCAACTTGGAAAGCATTACAAACAAGTTAGTAGAATTGTCTTTAACTATAGTAAAGAACGCTTAATACACACCACTGTATAAGAAAAAGGGCAAAGGTTCCTATAATAAGAATAGTAAAAAGAATGGTGAACAAGCCTATGGCAAAATGAAAATAAACAAAAGGAATTTAACCAAAATAATTCAAGTGGTGCGATTAATGTTTGTTCAGTGTGTCATAAGCCAGAACACAATTCACACATTTGTTGGCACAACAAAAATAAAAATGAAAGTAATCAGGGAAACGAGTTAAGTCGCTTGTCGCATCAGTAGGCGAGCGGACAAAAACTGTTAGTACAACTTCACAAAAAAATTGGTCCAACTGGATATTCCTTGTAACACGGAAAATTCAAAAAGGGTTTATGGAGATTTTAACACAGATAATAACCGGTCGTTAATACACGTGTATGCAGGAAATAAGACAATACCAACAATTTTGAATACGGCATATTCATTCTCAATTTGTCCAAAACAAGAACTTCTAAAACAGCGTATTAGTACCATATGAAACGCAAATAAAAGGCATCGCCAATAAATTAGTGAAATTACATGTAGCATTGGTAAAATTTTAAACTGGCACCACGTGTTATTCACATTACTTTAGAGAGATGGAAGATAGTCATCTGAGCCCTATATTCGGCCAAGATTTATTAAAACGTTTATTAGCCCAGATAGACTTGAAGAGAAATGTCATTTTCTTGTACAAAAAAACAAGAAAACCTATTCTTGAAGTAGAAAACAAACAGAATCAAGACATTGTCAGTAATTGTGTCACTGAAACAACATAGCATGGAGAATGTTTATGCCGCAACAAAAATTGCAATCCCAGCAAAATCTTACTTTTGCTGGAAATAAGTAAGAATGTAAAAACTGAGTCAGCATTTCTTTATATTACGCTACTACAACACTTGAAAGACAGATATAATCTGCAAGCGTTAACGATGAAAATGCCTGTTGACAATCCAACAATTTTGTAGTAAATCCAACAAGAAATAAAAGAAATAAAATTGATCTACACAAAAATTCTTCAATAGCATACCTTGAAGAAACGGTAGAAGAAATTTTACTCCACATTGAGAAACAGAATACAGAACCGGATAACATATATTAGTATGGTTCTAAACAAGAAATAGAGGGGAGATTAGAATATACTGCAAACATTTTAATTTTTCATTGTTTGTTATTAATCCAGAACTCTCAGTGAATACCAGAAATCAAATAGCTAGACTATTTTATGAATACCGAGACGTCTTTGCTAATAATTTATCAGACGTCAGCTACTTTAATGGATACATACACAAGATGCGAGTGGACAAAGCAGCGACTTTCCACGCTAGATCACCGCCAGTTCCGTTAAGAATTAGGAAACAAATAGACGTCCAGCTAGAGCAATTAGAGAAGGCAGGAATTATAAAAGAGACACCTTCTAGCTCTTTTTCTGCCCCTCTCCTCGTAGTTCGTAAGCCGAATTTACAAGATTTCAGATTGGTCTATAAATCCCAGCGTTGTGTAATGGGTCGTTCAACCTCAGTATCCGCCTTAACTATTGTAACAAAGAAATTGCTATAAGGATTACCGATTAGAATCCCAAGCTATGGCGATGACATTGTAATAGGGCCATACACTAAAACACAAAAGCTGCAGGACCTAGAATTTCTGCTCTGACGATTACGCAAGCACAATTTTCGTGCTGCACCTCGAAAATTACATCTCTTCTATTCCTCTCTCGAGGTCCTAGGTTTTAAAGTCAGTGCAGATAGTATATCAATTTCTCCAAAAATATCTAAAAAGATACAAAATTTCCAAAGACCACGAATGAAGAGAAAACTTAGAGGCTTTATAGGCGTTCACACATAGACCAATTCATGGACCAAATTGAACGCTTCCAAAGATTATTGACGAAAGATTTAAAGTTCAAATGGGATCAATCACTGGATTTACTCTTTGAGGAAATAAAATTGAACATAACAAATGCTCCCTCATTTCATCATTTTGATACCAAAGCACAGATAAGAGTGTATACAGATGCCTCTACATACTAATTAGGCGGACTTATTACGTGCTATTATTCAGAAACAAACGAGGAGAAAATAGTATCGTACTGCTCAAGAAGACTAACGAAGACGGAAACCAGGTACAGCACGTGGAATAAAGAACTATTTGCGATAGTCTACGTTATTCGTAAATTTTTAATTCTACCTTCTTAACCATAGATTCAGCCTCTATACAGTTAATGAAAGCTTATCTACCTAATAGACACAGAACGACACACGCTACCGAATCTTCCAGTCAGATTTTAGCTTTGAAATAAAACAAAGAAAGGTACCGAAATGCCAGCAGATATCTTCAGTAGATTGGAAAATGCAGAAGACATCAAGAAACAAAGAGAAGAAGAAAGCAAGTAAACACTTGCTGCCAACAGAGAGAAAGTGGCAGGGATGCCAGGATATCAGAGGACCAACTTGTATTCCGTTACATTGCATTAGAAGACAGCGTGCTCGAAACAAAAGAAGTTATTTCCAATAAAAAGCTAAAACAATAGCAGAAAAAAGATCCAACATACGCAAACATTATTGCAGCATTAGAGAGACAGCAATCAGATGATACGGCAGCAATACGGGCTGTAAAGGATCATTATTTAAAGGATGGTGAGCTATACCGTAAAAGAAAACACCCAGAATTAGGTGAAATTTTTTATGCATACTTCAAAGCATGATCCCGAAATGGGTTGAAGATATACACAAAAACAAGTGCTGGACATCCTGGCCTAACTAAATTATAGAGGACATCATTGTTAAAATACTATGTACCATCTTTGAAAGCAGAATTAGCCTATTATGCAAAACGCTGTAACGAATGTCAGCACTATAAAGCTTCCCCGAAAAAAATCAATGTGAACTTTTGCTTCATCCTAGGAACATTAGGTGAACAATACATATTTCATACATTGGGGCCTATTGTTGCAGAAGGAAATGTTAGAAAATTTGTTCAAATAGCAGTAGAAAATATGTTTCGCCTCGTAAGGGCAAAAGTAGCTGTTTCAATGACAGCGCAATTAATAATAGATTTCCTAGAACATGAAATAATTCTGAATTATGGATGTTTCAATTCTTTGGTACTAGATAAACATCCAGTGCATTCCAGTACAGCACTACGCGAGATGACAGGAAAGTACAGATGGACTATGTGAAGTTACTTAGAAAACTCTTCAATCAGTACTTAAATTGTATATACAAAATGATATGAAATCTTAGGAGAAATACGTACCGTGTGCTGTTTTCTCGATAAGTTCACAAATACTGGATTTAGCCCATATTTTATCATGTACGGGTATAATCCGAGAAGTATCACAGATGCACAGTATGGCATCAAACATAGCTTACATATCACAAGGAAGAAGTCTATAGACAAGAAGAAGTCAGAAAATAGCCGACAAATTACAAAAATCATACATGAGACAGAAGAAATATTATGATGCAAATAAATCTGAAGTATCGTTTCTGGAAAACCAAAGGGTATTAGTTTATTTTCCCTAAAGGTTTCCGAATGTGCCGGAACACTTCACAAGGAAATTTGTCGGGCCTTGGACGATAGTACAAAAGAAAAACAATAACCAATACTTGATAAAGTTTCCTCCACAGTTTAGACAAGAAATTCAACTTATTTCTGTGGATAGAATTAAAGAATTTCACGAGGAAGCAGTTTAATGATTCCCTGAAGAAATGGGAACATTCGAAAATCACCATCACATATATACACTCAGAAAATATACACACAGCGATTGAAGCAAATCCATGCGAAGAATTTTTCCATCATCCACTGAGAGATCCAGAGAGAAGCGACCTTGGAGAAGAGAACATCACAGCAAAGTCACAACAGAAGCCCCACTTATTCCATACACAAGAAACCAGGCAGCCGCAGCTCGAGTGAGAAGGAGAAAGAGAGAACAGCGCAATTAGAAAACATTTTCTCGTACAACAGCCATACAGCAGCCATAAAATTCAGCATTTTTCTTCTTTCTAATCAATTTTTATTCTGACGGCAGGAGAACTTATGCAGCACAGCAACTGTCATGAAATGGTTTTAAGCAATATGGCTTTTCTATAGCCAAACATAAGCTGATCATACAATATGAGGACGTTGAATTTATTCCATATCGACTCCATTTGGATTTCAGCGCAGTACGCATACAAAACGAATCATGCAGTGGATACGAACACCTAGTGAGAACTCGTTATGAAAGAGAAAGTCAATTTGTGAATAAAATTTCCCAAATTATACCAAATTACTTTCAGAAGCATACAGCAACACGACAGAAGCGCATGATATTTTCATTACTATTAGGATTAATAAACTTCGGTATGAGTAGTTATTAACTTTATAAAGTCCAAGAATTGCCAATCTACCACATGCAAAAACAAAAAGGTTCCTAAACGAACAAATTCAAGACATAAAAGAAGATAAATATAAATTAACACATCTAGTCCAAAACGTCACAATAGCTGTCGAAAGAATGATTTCCAACGTACACAATGAAATTATAAAATTATTGTGTTCAGTGGCGACGAGTGAACGATTTCTCATAGCACTTTTGAATTTCCATGTGCTAGAATCACAGTTTGACAATATCATACAAAGTATATTGGAAAATGCTGTTTCAGACGTATTAATCAGACCAATACTGGCTAGAGAAATCCTAAATTAAAAAACAAGACTCCGAAATTCAATCCTACAAGATTATTTGCCTTACCTTACCTACGGCGTGACAGCTCGTAGTCGAGCCTGAGCCTCCTTGAGAAGTCGCCTCTAGTGCGGACGGTTCATCACTAAAGATGTCCAATTTTTAATTCCTGCCTGTTTCAAATCTTCATTTACCGCGTCCCACCATCGGTTTCTCGGTCTACCGCTTGTGGGCTTCCCTTCAACTTGACTTTCAAAAATTTTCTTTGCTATTCTGGCTTGATCCATTCTAGCTACTTGGCCAAGCCAGCGAAGTCGGGTTATTTTTACATACGTTACTAAGTCTTCGTTTTTGAGCAGGTTATACAGTTCATGATTGTATTTTGTTCTGCGTTGCCCATTTTCCATTCTTGTTGGACCGAAGATCTTCCGGAGTATTTTCCTTTCAAAATTGCCCAGTAGTTGTTTGTCTTGTTTTCGGAGCACGCAGCATTCAGAGGCGTACGTAACTATAGGCCTTATTAGTGTTTTGTATATTGTGAGTTTTATCGTTTTCGTTATGTCTCTTGATCGGAGTATGGGCAATAGTGAGAAGTATGCTCTGTTGGCAGTTGAATTCTGTGTTTAATTTCCGCTGTTGGATTATTTCCATCTGTTATTATAGATTCTAAATAGGAGAATTCGTTCACTACTTCAAAGTTATATTCTTCTATGGCGACTTTTGGACCAATTCTTCTCCCTATGCCTTGGTTTTTGGATATTACCATTACCTTTGATTTACCTTCATTAACCATTAATCCCAACTTCGTAGCTTCTTCTGCTAGACTGGTGAAGGCTTCTTTTACCGCCTTTAGACTTCTTCCGATAACGTCGATGTCGTCAGCGTATCTCAAAATCTGGTAGGTATTATTCACAATTGTCCCTGTTCTTTTTATTTTGGCTTTTCTTATTGCTGTTTCCAATGCTAGGTTAAATAACATTGGGGCCAACCCGTCTCCTTGTCGAACTCCTTTCTGTACCGGAAACTTCTGGGATATGTGACTTCCAATCTTGACTGTGGCACATGAATCCGTAGTTGCGATTCGGCACAGATGTATTAGTTTGCATGGGATTAAAAGTTCCGCTAGGGCTTTCCAAAGCTCTTCCCTTGTGATGGAGTCGTACGCGTTGCGAAAATCTACGAAGAGATGGTATGTTGTGATGTTGTTTACCCAGCATTTTTGCTATGATTTGCTTCATTGTAAATAATTGGTCAGTCGTTGATCTGCCCTTTCGAAACCCACTCTGGTATTCACCTATTGTATGCTCGTAGAATGTTTCTAGTCTTCTGCGCACCAAAGATGTGAATATTTTATACACTGTAGACAGTAAGGTAATCGCTCTGTAGTTGTGGCAGTCAATTGATCTCCTTTTTGTGGATTGGGTTTATTATGCCGGTTTTCCATTCAGTTGGAATGGTCTTTCTACTTTTCCATATCTTGGTTATTAAAATATGAAGTACTTCAATAACTATTTCTCCTCCATTCTTTATTAATTCTGCTGCGATTGAATCTATGCCTGGTGCTTTGTTATTCTTCAGCTTCTTTACTTCTTCTCGTACTTCCTGTATGGTGGGCTCCGGGACTTGGTTTTGATCTTCTTCCGTTGCTATTTTGCTTGTATCAGCTTCTTTATGCATTCTTGTATTTTGGAAAATTTCTTGATAGTAGCTAGCCCAACGTTTTAAAATATCTTCCTTACTGCTGACTATTTTTCCGTCTGCGTCTCTAATTATATTAGAATATGGTTTATAACCCAGTTTGAAATTTCTGATTTCTCTAAAAGAAGATCTTCGTTTGTCCAGCGTGCTTCAGGTTTTCAATGTCTTTAACTTTGCTCTCTAGTAGTTCCCTCTTCTTTTGTTTAAACAGTTTTTTCGTGGCTCTTCTGGCTTCCATGCTTCCATTTTCTCCCGTGTGTTGTGAGTTAGTGTTTTTGATCTTGCTTCGTTTTTCGCCTTCAGTGCGTCTTGGCATTCCTGATCAAACCATTCCTCTTTTTTGCGACCTTCCTTCTTGCCTAGTAGATCTTTGGTTACTTCAGTTACGTTGTTTTTCAGTTCTTCCCATATGTCATCTATTTCTTTATTTTCCCACTCGATTCCAAGCAGTTGTTCCGTTAGTTTGTTCCTGTACTCCCTGGCTGTTGTTTCCTGATTGAGTTTTTCCGTGTCCCATCTTGTTAGGGGTTCGAGGTTTTCTTTCGTTTTTATTCTTATTTTGTTTCTGATTTTCGTTGTTACTAAATAGTGGTCCCAGTCGCTATGTGCTCCTCTTCTAGTTCTGACATCTAGTATGCTACTGCAGTATCTATTGTCTACGACGACGTGATCAATTTTGTTTTCCGTCTGTCCGTCTGGCGATTTCCAGGTAAAGGTGTGGATTCTCTTATATGGGAACCACGTGCTTGATATTGTCATGTTTCGAGAGGCGGCGAAATCTATTATCCTGCACCCATTATCGTCTGATTCATTGTGTGCACTGAATTTTCCTATGGTTGGGTAGTAATAGTGTTCTTTCCCTATTTTTGCGTTTAGGTCGCCTATAATGATTTTCATGTCATACTTGGGTGAGTGATCGTAGACCCTTTCTAATTGGCTATAAAACTCTACTTTTATGTTGCTATCTTTTTTCTCTGTAGGTGCATGAACTGTGATTATTGCTATGTTATGTGTTTTTCCTTTCACTCTGAGTTTGCAGATTCTTTCGCTGATTGGTTCAAACTCAATTTTGTGCAGTGCAAATTTTGTCCTGAATGCGTTTACTCACATAAAAGCCCGTCCCAAATTCTGCCCTATCTGTGTTATTTCCACTGTAATATATTGTTTCATCTTTCTTTTGAAGGATGCCATTACCTTTCCACCTGATTTCCTGTAGACCACATGTGTCTATTTTGTATTTTCTGATTTCTGTGATGGTCTCTTTCATTGCACCGAGCTTGAACCAGCTTCTGACGTTCCATGTTCCAATTACCATTTCATCATTCCGTTGCCAATGCTGTTGTCGATTTCCCTCAATCCGTCCGTTCCGAGGCTTCTTCTCCGGTCTCCTAACGGGTTGTTTTTTCCGGGTTATGGTTGTCGGTCCTACGCCCAACCCCCAACCTGGAGGGCCAGGACTTTTCTGTCAGGGTTGCCTCCCTTATCTGAGTTGTCCGCGACTACTTATTCGTCAGGAAATCCTGCTTATTTCGTAGTTGTCCTCTATATCTGAAGGACGTTCCACTATCCGCAACCTGTGGACGCGCCCGATCGCAGCCAGCCTGCGCAGCCCTTCCTGGGCCCGGGACAAGGTGATTTAGGAACTATTTATCAATCATCAAAAATTTTTCTTAATCAATTTTGATTCGGCATCAGCGAACTTGTTGGATCTTATCATTCAGGTATCAATAATAGGCCAAAGTAGTTATGACATTTTATACAAAGTATCTAATAACGATTTCTTATCCGATTCGGTGCATTTGAAACTGACCTTACCAAAATACGGAATTAAAACAGAAAATTCTATCTTCGAAATCGATACATCATTATGTACACAGCAGCAAATGTTTACGATTTGTAAAATACAAACACAACCTACAACGCAAGAGGCGGACTGCATCTATGAATTAGTTTTTCGAAACAACTCATCAAATTGCACAAATTAAACCTCAATTATCAAACAATGAAGAGTTTTATATCTATACACCGTCAGGATTGCATGTAGCAACATGAAATGAAGTAACCTTATTGAACGGTCATGCACAAATAAAAATACAAAAAAATAAAACAATTCCGTATACGTATTATTTTATATGAAGAATTTTGATGTTATTTCAACAAATGTTTTAAAGCTACCAATTAGACATATAAGTGGACTAGAAGTAAAGTACTATAACCTGCCGAAGAAATATAACACAAAATTTCCCTCATCTGTCCAAACTTTACAAAAGACAATCGATAACCTAGATAGTTTATTGAAGCATGAAAGGAACAACTTACCCACCAAATTTCAAGATCTTCATTTGCATCCTATAAAGCCATGGTTAACAATAATCTTAATTCTAACAATATTAGTGCTATTAACTGTAATTACTTTAATTTTGTATTGTCTCCAGCAAAGGATGAAAACTAAACAGCAATCGTAAAAACTCTATCATTTCAGATAATCACAGTCATTCTTCTCACCTTATTGATTGTGCCACTTTTTATAAACATAGTGATTTTCTGTGTACTGTAACGCGTTCGCTAACATACCCGAAACCAAAACGATGAAAGAAGAAACAATGGACAACAATGAATCCAACAACGCCATTCCCATAGAAGCTCTTCACATTCACAGTGAAACCACCATCAACAACAACATAGAATCCCCCCAAAGCAACAGTGAAGTCACCAAAACATCAAAATGGAAAGCAGCTACACAATCAGTGTTTAGTGTATTTGTATTAGTGAATCGCAAAAAGAGAAAAAAGGCTTACCCCCACTGAGGGGAATGATGCTCGTCGAGCTGACCTTGCTTTGGGAATTTAAGTCCTCCATTTTCTTTCTCTCCAAAAAGTTACTACAAAAATTGTTAAATGAGTACAAAATAAAGTGTTTTTAATAAACAAGTAATCCAGTCTCATAAAAAGAAAAGTGAAATAAAAGTGCTACCATAAGTGAATATCTCGATAGGGATTAAATCTCCGAAAAGAAGTGAATCCCTAGATAGGGAGGAGTGTAATAGGATGTGTGTCAATAGAACACACGCGACATAACGTAAACACAACGTAAACGATAAAGTGTAGCAGAAGATGCAGACTCCAAGTGGGGAAACTTGGAGTTACTGAAGTCACGCCTACAAGAAGAGCTGGAAAGACCTATAAAAGTCCCACCAGACATCTAAGAAGTATCACTTCACTTCAATCCGAAAAAGTTGTCACCTCTTTCTATCCCCTCTGACTTGGTTTGGAGTCAGAGCCCCAACATCTACCGTCGACTTGGTCTGGAGTCGGAATACATAATCTTATCTGACTTGGTTTGGAGTCAGATTCCATCTATCACTTAACTCCTTACTAAACCGACCTAGATCAGAAGCACATATCACTACAAGTAAAGAGGTCAACCACTAATATATCACGATACAGCCTGTGTTCCGGGAGCTCTGTTACTGTATCATACAAGTATGATACTGTGTAAATGTATCATACTTGTATTTAATCGCATATAGAGGAACTTTTATAATAAAAGGTGTCGGTAAAAGTCAACCGTCTCCTTGTTCTTATTTATCAACCAGGACGCCAGCGATCCCAAAGGTCGAAAGGCTCTACCTAAGATCTATTACCTATAATTATCATAAAGTTCATTACGTGGTGGAGATTGCTCGGGCATATAAAAGTATTATTACGGAATAGTGTAGGATCGCCTGGGTCTCATTACGAAGTACTATCACGTCATTACGTGGTGACAGACGCTCGGGTCTCGTTATACGTTACTTCCATTACGGACTTATTAAAGTAATTAAAAATAACATTACGTCAATACAACATCTCAATAAGTCAAACCTGCATTTTGTTAAAAATTTGAGATCACAATATAACAACAAACACAATATTCTCTACACAATAAAATAAAAGGCTCTTAGCAACGGACACATATTTTCAAACAACAAGTCTTTCGAAACATAATCAGAATTTTTCTTTCTAGAACACCAAAGAACATGATCTCAAATGCCTGTTTTCTCATTGGATAGAAACTGTAAAAGGTTCTCCGCGAAAGGCGTGGCTTAGCACCTTGCGATACATTGACGAATATAACATCTCTATTCCAAAGTACGACACTATAGAGGAAACATATACGTTCATTTTAAGTGACAAATCTCATAACATTTCTTAATAAAAAATATAATAATATAATTAAAAATAATGTCACATACACTGAAAAAATTAATATATTAAAAAATTATAATTTCTCACTTATCAAAAACTCTGAATAAATAAATCTGATCTAATTACTATAAACCTCTGAAACTACTGTTCTTAAACTGTTCTAGACCAGACACTGTAAAAATATATTTTTCAAAAATCCAAATTTAAGTTACCGCATTGTGTTATACGCTTTCGCAATTGGCTTCGCGGTCGGCGCGTGGCGGGAGTTTCACACCGGGTTTCGCGAACGGTGCGGGGTGAGCGACGGGCTACAACAGTACAACAATATGGCGGCTAAAGTGTGGGAAATGGGCGGCACCTGAAAAAATGTCATATCTCCCCTCCCACTGGACCGATCTCTACAAAAGTTCTAGGGTACCTGCCTAACACCTATAGCAATAGTACCAAATAACAATAGACACCCTCAAGGCCATATAATAGCAATAAATATAAAATCCCGAGGATGTTACACCAGTACTACTTACATAGATTAATTGCAATCGATTTGCCTTGAGAAAACCATGTTGTCTATCATCTAATTTTAGTTTCAAGTTGAACTTCAAGTATTCACAAATAATGGTCTCAAAAATTCTGATGGGTCTATTATTGGTAAGTAAAGACTTATCACCGTCCTTATAAATAGGGATGATATGAGCATCCTTCCATTGGCATGGATAAATACCTTGTCTGAGAGAGTGATTGTATCAATCCACCAATGTTGGCACAACATGCTCACAACAGCCCTCAATAATATAGTTGGGGACATAATTAGTTCCCAAAGTGGAGCAGTTTTTCAAATTCTTAATTGGTGCAAATACATATTTTTTCTGAAGTTTCAGGTATGCCAATTATTGTTGTCATTGTGTCATTGTGAATAAAACTGTTGAATGTCTTACTTCTTAATAGTACAGCAAATTGTGCCTTTAGTGATAGAAGCATGAGACTTACAGCATGGATAGTGCTCAGTTTTCTAAAGATTTTAAGATATAGGACCATCTGAGATTTTTCCGAAACCGGTCGCCATTTTGAAAAATGGCTCCTAAAGACGGTATTTGCATTTATCACACAAACAGTGTCCCATACAGAAATTTTGCAAGAATACAAAATGAAAGATCATATTGTTTCCTTGTGAGTCATTATTACCATTTTTCACCTAGAACGAACTGTTACAAAGTTATCACCGGTTTTAAAGTTGTAAATCAACCTTTAACAGAAAAACGAATTTAAAAGTTTTTCGTCATTTACGCGAAAATGGTACAAGATACGAAAAAAAAAATCACAGTACACAAAGAACACAAAATTTTACATAATTTAGTTCACTTCAGTTTTTATACGACCCATTGTTTGGCTAGAATTTGCATATTTCTCCAAATATCGTAAGTTAAAATTTTCTTTTGATTCTTGTTTTGTCGTGAACAATTATTTCGGAAATAGCTCGGTCTATGAGCGATATTTTTATCTAGACTTGTAAACTGCACATTTCCATCAAAACGTATTCTGAAAAGCAAGTGTGGGGGGAGGTGTAAATGCTTGGAGGAGAGGAGTAATAATTTGCGATACTTTTATCACTCGCTGTTCATAGGAGACTACGTCTTGTAGATGGAATGTCCCTAATAAAAATTGCAATAAAGATATTTAAGCAAGACTGTACGTTGTATATTAAGCAATACGTTGGGGAGAGAGTGAGTAATGGTTGGTGATACGGAAGTGGAGGAAACATCGAGATGAAGAGAGAATTTTCACAAATCTGCAGCTCACCACAAAAATGATAACTGATACTCAACGTTTCGATAACTTATACGTGTGTAAGATATATTTCTAGTCCATCGCAACTATTTGAATCGAAATCAGATCGTTAAACAAGTGCTGATGCACACAATAAAAGAGAATCTAATATACAACTGAACAATTCAATTGCACTTACCTAGTGTCGGCCAATTGCATAAAACAGCTGATAAACTTTCAAAGTGATTTATAACACTCTAAAGTATTAATGCAATCTGTTAAGTCGATATTGAAAGTTTTTTGTACCTATGTATTATTGAATTTATTATTACTCAAGAAATTCTTTGTTTCACAAAGAATAAATACCCTTGACTCTTTTTGTCAAAAAAACTCGTGACTGAAAACGAATACAAGGAAAGGTGTATGCTGATGCAGTAGTACATACAACGTTATATTCAATAGCTTTCAGTTTGCAATTTACTTCTACAGCGAACGCCTTCGTTTATTACAGATTTACTGCGTTCCGATATCGTGATTCATTACTCCACTACGCAAACATAAGCGCAAAATACAAAACGAATTAAAATACGTAACACAAATAGCTTGAAGAAGAGAACCTGACTGTGTACAATTTTTTTCGTATCTTGCACCATTCTCGCGTAATTGTCGAAAAACTCCGTTTTAAATTATTTTTTCTGTTAAGTGTTGAAATGTTCAACTTTAAAACCGGTGATAACTTTGTAATCGTTCGTTCTAGGTGAAAAATGATAATAAAGACTCAGAAAGAAAAAAATATGAGCTTCCATTTTGTCCTCTTGCAAAATTTCTGTGCGGGTCACCGTTTGTGAGATAAATGCAAAAAAA
>JAGDQP010002992.1:51042-64145 GCA_022664845.1 Lepisma saccharinum
AAAAAAATGTTTTTTGGTGCAGTTTTCTCTCAAAATGGCGGCCAGTTCCGGAAAAATCTGAGATTAGAATCTTAAATTATCTTAAAATCTTTAGAATATGTGCAATCACTATCCATGCTGTACGTTTATTTATTTTATTTAGTGACAACACAACAGGCAATGGCCTAATTATAGTGTGGAGCTTTGCAAAGTAGTTGTACAGAGTTTATTGACAATTGCATCTCTAAATTCTTTAGGCGACATGTTTCTATCATCAATGGCACAATTTTGCCAAATATTTCACCTATCTGCTGCACTATAAAGATCGAAAGAGAGTAGAAAACTATTTACTGCTTACCATTTACCAGATTGCCATCTTGCATTTTATAATTAATATTTTTTCGAATCTTCTTCCCGTTGGAATTTTTCCAGAAATATTCTCTTTTACATTCATAATAATAATAATAATCATATACATCTTTAAAAAAATCTTTCCATGTTTTCTTCTCTATTCATAATCACTAACTGTTTGATATGTCGTCGGGAGAACTTCAAGTTAGCCAGTATTTCCTAAACTGTGCTTCGTGAGACAATAGTGTTCCGCGAGGCGCGTCTGTGGCGCTCTCAGTAACCTTAGTGACATTACAATATCAGGGTTGCTTGTCTATATAGTGATTTGCATACTGTAATTTAGTACTCTACTACGTGTTAATAGAAGAACTGAAGGGTACACGGGAAGAACAATCAAGATCCATTTTTTAAAGTTGTGAGAAAAAACGCATTTTAAAATGTAAACACTTGAATTTAAAGTTATTTTTGCTTTAGGTATCTTTGCTTGAGGTCGAAGACATGCCTAGAGCAAAAAAATAACTTTAAATTCAAATGTTTACACTTTAAAATGTTTATAGTTTTTCTCACAACTTTCAAAAATGGATCTTTATTTGATCGTTTTTCCTAAGTACCCTTCAACTATATTTTAAAGTCAACTAAACAATTTTTCACACATAGGCTTACTACTATAATGTAGTACTATAATATACACAATCTGTCCAATGGGAAAGGTGCTTGACGGAGAATGAAATGGAACGTCGACGTTTATTTTTAGTGTTCAGTACTTTTTATTCAAAATATACCCCCTTGTGAGTCAATACACACCTGGAAGTGGTTTTACAATTTTTGGAAGCACTCCTGGAACTCATTCTTCGGAATGGTCGGTTAATTCGAGGTCGAAGCCTGTTAGATATGTGCCATGGTGTCGAAACACCATCCTTTCATCGCCAATTTTAGTTTCGGAAATAGCCACAAGTCGCATGAAACCAAATTTGGCGAATACAGGGGGTGATTGTGTATCATAATACATTTTTGCCCAGAAATTGCGTACAATCTTGCTTTTGTGTACCAGTGAATTTTCGTGCAACGAAGACAATGTCTCTTGTTCCCGGTATTCTGGTCAAACTTGATGAATCCTAGCCCATACACGAGTCGAAACAACCAAGTGATAGTCGCCATTCACCGTTTGACCTTCTGACATTAATTATTTATGAATAATTCCTTTGGAATCGAAGAAAACTGGCTAGTCTTGATTCAGCTTTACTGCATGCGCACTTTTTCGGTTTCGGAGATCCTGGTGCCTTCTATTTCGACCTCTGGTGCATTGTATGTGGCTAATACTGAAAACACCATGTTTCATCATCTGTTACAATGCTTGAAATGTAGACTGAATTCATATCAGCCACTATTTTCACGACTCTGCAATGCTCCACTGTGCACTCTTTTAGACCGTCCGACAGTGTGTTCGGTACAAAGCGCGAACAGACCTTCCGTTTGTCTAAATTTACCTATAAAATGATATGGACGGTGGATTTAGGAATTCCATACTTTAGGAGCCTTGTAGGCACACAACCATCATTGCGAAGAATTCCTATTACTTTTTGAATATTTGCGCCACTTAGAATTGGCACTCATGGGCCTGTGGATCATCTTATATGTTCTCTCGACTATCAGGAAATCTTACATACCACCAAGGAACGACTCATTTCTTTAGTACCATACACAGCTTGAATATGGCACTTTTACCAAATTGAAAACAAAACCTAATGTTGGCATGTTGCTCCATTGTTCTTTTTCCGACTGAGGTTCAGGAGTTACTGTCATTTGTTACGTCCTTAAGATTGAATCAGTGATCCCAGCGTTTCGAAGCTCTTATGGAAGGTAGGCGAAATGTGTCGCAAGTTAAGAGGGCTCCTCGCTCCAGCCCCGTCATTTTAAACATTTTTCAAAATATTTCAAAAACTAAGAGTACTATCAAAAATGTAAGTTCATAGCGCACTAGAACTTACAAATTACTATGAAATACAATGGACAGCGATCTCGAAATCTTGTCGATAAATTAGTGCTGAGACTTCAATTCAATAATGACGTCATAATCTTTGAAAACGTATCACTTATCAATGGACAAGATCTCGAGATCGCTGTCCATTGTATTTCATAGTAATTTGCAAGTTTTAGTGCGTTATGAACTTACATTTTTGATAGTACTCTTAACGAACTAACTCTATGGCTTATGGAACTCGCAAGTTCATCGCCGCAGTAACAAACGTTTACCATTGGATTCTATCCTGGGCAATATCAAGCCAATTTTCATCACGAACACCTACTTCTCGAAGATCTCATCTAATATTGTCCTCCCAACGACGCCTTGGTCTTCCCAATAGCCTCCTTCCATCCGTCCTTCCAACCAAGATAGAATATAATCTTCGTTTTTCCCCCATCCGAGCTACATGGCCAGCCCACCTTAGTCATCGCGATTTCATTATTTTCACAACATCTGGTGAATCGTACAGTCTATGGAATTCTTCATTATGCAGTCTCCTCCACTCTCCAGTCATCTCGTCCCGTTTCGGCCCATACATCTTTCTTAAAATCTTATTTTCAAATACACATAATTTATGTTCATCGACTATTTTAGTCGGATCCGCCTGAAGATCTCCACGTTCATCTCTAATCATTCCTAACCTCGGCTGGTAAGCTTTTCTTAATGAGTTTACCCCTTTGTATAGATCTCGTATGTTATTTGTCTTCCCGTTTTCCTCAATCTCCTGAATCTTCTGCGTCAGATATTCTCGCTTTTTGTTTCTAAACCCGAGTGTGGCGTTTCGTTTCGCATTACTGTAGTGGTTGGTATTTGCTTAGCTTTTATTACTTAGCCATCGTTGCCTTGCTTGTTTTCGTTCCTCATGAAGCTTAAGGCATTCTTCATCAAACTAAGGTTTGTTTTTCTGTTGTTTCTTCTCACCTACACGTTCCTTCGCTGCGCTCTTAACTGTTCCACGAATTGCCTCCCACATCTTACTTACATCAATTTAATTATTATCATCATCATCATTATTACTCGAGTCGGCCAGGATTTCGAACCTATTTGAGAGTTCGAGTTGGTAATCTGCTTTTATGCTCGGATTATTTCATGGTTTCACTTCGAATTTCAGTTGTTTTGACTCCTTGCTTTCTCTGTTAGCGAGGCATAACTTTTCCCTTACTTTTGTGATCACTAATTGATGGTCGGTGTCACCTTCCGCTCCTCTGTACGGCCTAACATCCATTAGGTTGGTGTGTCTTCGTCTGTCTACTAATACGTGATCGATCCGGTTGAGAGTTTTGCCGTCCGGAGATACCCATATTTATTTGTGTATGTCTTTGTGTTTAAAGTGCGTGCTCTTTACCAGTAGGTTTTTCGAAATCGCGAAAGTTATCAGTCTTTCTCCATTGTTATTGGTCTCTTCGTGAAGGCTGTATTTGCCTATAGTAGGTCTATATTTTTCTTACTTCCCTACCTTTGCATTGATATCACCCAACACAATTTTTGAATTATACTTCGGCATTCGGTTAAACAGCCTTTCTAGCTCATCGTAGAATATACCTTTGTCGTTATTAGTAGCCACCTCGGTCGGAGCATAGACGTTTAATAAAACCGTGTTGCCCAATCGAGTACGTATCGTAACGTACGATAGTCTTTCGTTTACGAACTCTATATTCTGAACCGCCTGAAGGATACTGTTCTTAATGAGGAATCCTGTTCCGAAATCGTAAGACTGTGTTCCCCCGTAGTAGAAAGTGTACTTGCCCTGTGGGATGCTATCTTGACACTCCCACCAAACTTCTTGTATCGCTAATATGTCTAGCTCTTATTTCTCGGTCTCGCGTACCGCCACCTGAAGAGCGCCCGTTTGGTATAATGTTCGTACGTTCCACGTTCCTATTCTAAGGTCTTTCTTAATCCTGTTCTTGGAGCCCCCTGAAGCAGTCCCCGCCCGGAGATCCGAATGAGGGACTAGTTTACCTCGGGAATATTTCACCCCAGGAGAATCCATGAACCATCTGTTACTATTTCTTGACATGTTTTAGCGGTGTAGAGTTGTCAGTTCTACGACCTCGCAGTAAAGATGTCCTCTGTCCATCTCTGAGCCTTGCCGATGTCATTCATCTTCAGCCTCAGAGTGGTAATGGTGATGCTGCTTCCCCTCACCATGATATTTTTGTTCGGGGTTATCTTCCCCTAGATTTTATAGATCCCTCTACTAGTTTTCTAAATATTTTGAAAAATGTTAAATATGAGGGGTTGGAGCGAGGAGCCCTCTTATCGCATATACTCATTCACAGATGGCGGTGGTGGTCACGTGTCAATTAAATCAGTCGACAGCACCTTTCCCATTAGACAGATTGTTACTGTACTATATTTTTACTGAATATTGCAAGGATTTTTCAGATAATTCGTTCATAATTAAGAGTATAAATCAAATTTAGCATCTACAAAATGCTAAAATAAAAAAAAATAAAAAAAATTCTGCGTCGGAATTTGGTTAATCGCTATTTGGCTAAATGAGACTCTTGCGTAAAATTACACTTTCATTAAGAATGCAGTAATTTTCATGAAACTAAAGAGAGTAGAACAAATATTCTTGTTTAAAAGAATTCTATTTCGTTTGAGATGCACCAACCGTTTTATTCCTGACTGTGTAGTAGGGGACTGCTACACATAGGTATGTCGTAGTATGTAAATGATAGCAGGATTAATAAAAGTTTCCATTTCACTGCACAGGTCGCAGTTTTTTATCCTTTAGTAACAACTATATTCTAGTTTTGTATATCTCTTCAAGACTGTTATTTTCGTATCTGATAGTTTTTTAAAGTATTATTGCTAAGCAATAACAATCTCAAATGCAGAAAGAGTGTAAATAATACAAATTTTGGATAAGGTACTAGTGTGACATTTTTGCCGTATGTACGCTAATATCACCCATTCCCTTACAAATAAATTGCACATGCACTTCTCTAAAGTGTAAACACCTACCGACAACCAATAATCCAAAAAGATTACGAAAATCCCCGTGTCGTTATTATTTCATGAAATATACACTTAAGTTGGTGAGAAAACACGGAGGAATCCAGAGGAATGGCGTCACTTCATTATGAATGACATGTATTTTTCTACTAAAAAATACGGATATAATGTCGAGTGGACGAAAACGGGTTAGTTAAAGTCAGGTAAGATTACTTTTTTCATTGTGTATAATACACATGACTATGAACACATTCTCCATGTTACTAAAGACCCTTTACAACTTCAGATTTTTATGATTTTATTGTTTTAAATATTAGATATTTAACGTTTAGCTACGCATGTTTAGACGTGACAATGATAAAGCCCCTCGTACACGATTCAATAAAACTTGAACAAGAGCGTTGAACAAGCAATTGGATGAAAATGACGTCACGAGTCAGAGACTCCACACAGGAAATCTCTTGAATTCAAGTCTTCTAAACCAATTCGTCCTATTTAGAACCTGTCCTATTTTTATTGAATTCAACGCAGTGATCTACCAATCACATCGCTGGTGACTTGAACACGTGACAACAGTGCTTCCGGAATGCTAAAACTTAAGATGTTAACATGGAGCAGGTAAATTTTAAAGCCTTGTTTTTATGATGCGAAATAAAGATATTATCAGAAAATCGAAATAAAATAAATAAAGTATCGCTCAAGAAATTCCATCGCATCTTGCTGAGGTAAAGTGTACCTGATGTTTCTTCTGTAGTTTTTGTACAATCACTATTGCAATAGAAATTGATAGAGAGGGTTTATTATAATTCCTAATAAAGTTCGTATTGTATTTAGAAGCAGTAGGATATTAATATTTAAAGTGCCACTGAGTTGCTCATAATTTATGTGGAAAGGTCGAGTTTTTATTTACTGTATGTAGGAAGTTCAAAGTTGCTAAACATAGAAGTATCTGGGTACACTTTACTATACGACACAAAACAATGTAATCTTTTCCAACGTATGTGAAAGTGTTGTAACTTAAAATATAACAAACTTTCGAGTCATGGAAGTATTAAATTAGAGTGAAATAGCGAAAAGTAGTTGGAACTACTTGGATGCTTCCACGTTGGTGAGCGAGCATTAAACCGTGCATGAAATAGCGAAAAGTACTTGGAACTACTTGGCTGCTTCCATGTTGGTGAGCGAGCACATTAATTTGTGTATGAAATAGCGAGAAGTACTTGGAACTACTTGGTTGCTTCCACATTGGTGAGCGAGCACATTAATTTGTGTATGAAATAGCGAAAAGTACTTGGAACTACTTGACTGCTTCCACGTTGGTGAGCGAGCACATTAATTTGTGTATGAAATAGCGAATAGTACTTGAAACTACTTGGCTGCTTCCACATTGGTGAGCGAGCATTAAACCGTGCATGAAATAGCGAAAAGTAGTTGGAACTACTTGGCTGCTTCCACGTTGGTGAGCGAGCATTAAACCGTGCATGAAATAGCGAAAAGTACTTGGAACTACTTGGCTGCTTCCACGTTGATGAGCGAGCACATTAAACCGTGCAAGAATAGCGAAAAGTACTTGGAAATACTTGGCTGCTTCCACATTGGGGAGCGAGCATTAAACCGTGCATGGAATAGCGAAAAGTACTTGGAACTACTTGACTGCTTCCACGTTGGTGAGCGAGCACATTAAACCATGCATCGCATATAATAGAAAATCTAACCTTCTTTAACCTGCCTTTGCTTATTCAACATTGTGGCCATGATTTTTGTAGCAAATAATGTGTCATTCATAATACGACGCAATGCTATTAATATTCCGCCGCATCCCTACAATCTGCATGTAGTAATGAACGCAAATAAATCTATTCCAACACGAAGTGTCACGATTAGTATGCCTCCACATGGCGCTATCTTGATCAACTGGAGTGCGTATGTAACGAAATAATAATAAAATATGCATTTTTCACTTTGGATTGTTAGTTGTCGTTAGATGTTTATAAAAGTGCGTGTAACCGGAAATAAATAGAAATTTATAAGGATTGAAAAGAGTTTTGAATAAAGCAATAAAAAGTCGATGTTAGAGGCATAACCAACTATGGAATCGCAGCCGTTAATCAGGTTATTATTTTATTAAAAACGACGCATATCATGTTTAACATTGACTCCATGTTCCCGCTTTCAACGCAGAAAGGGCAAATCGACTCATGTGCTTTTGGCTCCTTCACACTTCGGGTTAACTTATTGAATCGTGTACGAGCACCATCCAAGCACTTTCAACTCTACTTGGATACAACCCTTTGATTATTCCAGTTGGATCGTGTACGCACTCATCCAACTGCTTGTTCAAGAATTTGATTCATTGTTTATTGAATCGTGTACGAGGGGCTTAAGGGGCTTCCTCGTATCGTGACGGGCGTAAGCCATAGTGCTGTTACCGCCCATAAAATTAATTTTAACTTTATCTTAACTTAGTCCATGTGCTTTCACGCTAAAGCAGCAAAATAGTCCAATGTACTTTCAGTCTCATTTTACACTTCCATGACTCGAAACTTTGATATACTTTGCGTTTCAACACCTCCACACACGTTGCAAATATTACATTTCTCTTGTAAATTTTACATTGTTTTGATGAACTAAATCACATTTAGCACGCATCCGAACAAATTAATTTGAACATTCACTGTTCAAATGGAACATTTTGATCACATTTTTTTTTATCGTTTCTACCCGTCTTCTGCTGGAAGACATGGGTGGTAACAGCACTATGACTTACTTCCGTCCCGATACGGGGAGCAGATAAAATTAAAGATGAGCCCGTTGCCCTGAAAATAAAAAGCGAGAAGGCAATCACTTAAAGCGAGACAAAAAAGCATAAAACACGATGAGAACGTAATTCATACCAATAGTACTACTTACGTAGAAAAAGTTACGGATTTCCGAGACTTCCAAGTTCCAGACCATCGGTTGATTTGGTATGGAATGACCCATGCAGCCTATTTTAAAACAAAACCCATAGAGGATTAAAGACACGCTAATAACTATTTCGATTTTAAACTACTATGAAGAAGTAAAATGGATAATAAAAGTTTTACTTTATTGAATAAATAAAACCAGTTTATGAATTATCTGAAGCTATTGCAGAAGAAGAAATAAGAGTACATCTCAATATTTTAAAACACGATAGAAGCTATTACAACTCTTCTTGCGTGAAAGTAGTTCCTATAAACAGTGACTGCTTTTTTCATTTGAAAGTTCAAGATGCAGATAGCAATATCTTTTCTGTATAAAATCGAATTGGGCAACACAGAAATGCCTACTTCTTTCTGTGTTAAAATTAACAACCTGTATCGTTCAAAAATATAATCGAACGCAGCGGAATCTACCCTATCTTGAAGTTTTCAAATCATTACCTAAGCTTTCTAATTTATCTATAAATGATATACAGCTTACTTCCACATGTAAATATATCATGATTGTAATTATTTTCTAATATGTTTTTCAAATTCCAATAAATGTTCAACGTTTATTACAGAATTTCCTCCCATGGAGAAAGAACAGTATTCTCATTTTTCAGTTCATATTGATTCTAAATAGTATTCGGTACAATACCTTCTCCAATCACATGATGTTTACGGGAACGTACATGTAAATTGCTAATATAAATATTCTTGTTTTATTTAAAACATTTGAAGAAAGAGTGTTTCGCGAGCAAGATATGTGTTTTTCAACGTCTTCAATTGCAAATGCAAGGTCTAGAATGCACACGTGGCAAGCAGAAAAATAATGGGGCAGAAATGCTCTCTTCTGTAGGAAGGATCAGATGTCTCTCATAGACAATTAATTATCTCTTGTTTTCTTCTAAATTCTTTCGCGTGAAATTATTATGAAGGTCGAAACGAATTCATGTGTTACAACAGTTGACAGACAATCAATTATTTAGTTCAAAAGAATGATAGATATTGCTATTATGTAGCTGTTTTTGTACAAACATAATGCACACTGTTGACACATGTAATGGAACCAGCTTTGGCTGGTTAAAGGAAGGAAGTCCTTGATTTACTTTTCTGTGTTGTAGAGGTCGTTGTTAAGAGAGATTTTAAACACTGCCGTAGTGTGGACCCGTGCAACGTTAGTGTTCACAAAAGCTCTAGCAAAGATACTCCTGACACAGTTTGCATTGTTATAGACAAGTACGTAAATGCATCATATGATAACATAATGAATATGTATACTGTATACATTATTCGAAATAAGACATTAACTAACATACCACATGTTCTTATATTTGTACCGAAAAACAGACGCTATGGGGAGTTTAAACAGGTGTAATATTTCGCAAACCGCGTTGCATCGTAAGATGACGTTGATTACGATTGTTCTTTTAACACCACTCGTAATTCAAGAATAGTAACATTGTAAAATAATATTTTCTTTCAAAAGGACGGCTTGAATTGAATTGAGGTAGTTATTGCGTTCCGTCCACCGTAAATTGAGTAGGTGTGTAAACGGTATAGAATTTGTCATACATATAAAAAGCATACAGATTAAACAAAACGACAGACAAAGAATGAAAGTAATTTATATAAATAGGAAAGTAGCATACAAATGTATTTTAACTTTGTACGTTTTTGTAGTAATTTCAACTCATATTCAATAATTTCATTAAGTCGTTTGTCAGGTATTCTTCGACAAAGTAAAAAATGCACTTTGAATTACCATCTTCATTTCACATTTTTAATAGAACTGTAACATTTTCCCCTTCTCTTTAAATTTCGTTTTATCCATCTGTCCCCTTTACGCCTGTCTGTAACGCACGATAGAGCCTTAATCAAAGTAGAAATAGAGAAACTGATTTCAGATTTTGGTTCAACGAGCTCGATAGATCTGCAGAAACTTTTATATTCTTCTATTCTATTTTTATAATTTTTAGGTTTTTCTCATCTGGTGACTCTAAAACTGGGAGGTCTCTTTCATGCGGCTAGTTTCGCCGTTTAAAGAATTCGTTCGTACAAGCAAGAGGATTTCACCCATATTCTGTTTATACTTTTATTTGAAATTGTAGAAATTCCCTGATCAATGAAGTTATGATCTATCCACCATACTGGAAAATGGCGGATAAAATTTGGGCTTCCAAATTTTCTCGTAAACTGAAAGAGAAAAAGTAGCAAAAGCGTATTTGAGAAATATTTTGTTACTTTTTCTGTGAGCTAAGTTGATTTGGGAGTGACTCGCGAAAAAGGTTTAGTACTTTTCTTTCCAAAATTCTGAGACCTGTGAATAGTTGTACATTCTTGTTTGCCATAAGACATGCAAACTTTGGACATGTTTTTTCTGAATTACACATTATTCGTAGACGGTACGTTTTATAGCTATTCGAACGATTTCAGCCAAATATTTAACATCAATGTTGATATTGGAAACACCGATGAAAAAGAAATTCAAAAGAGAGCATCCTGCAATGATTGCCTTGTTGCCAATCAAAATTGAAGACACAGAAATAGCAGTTCTTGTTATTGGAAAGATGCATGGGAAACAGCATAAGGGAATCTTACTTGTACAGGTGTTCTAATATGTC
Organism: Lepisma saccharinum; assembly: GCA_022664845.1. Taxonomy (NCBI): domain Eukaryota; kingdom Metazoa; phylum Arthropoda; class Insecta; order Zygentoma; family Lepismatidae; genus Lepisma; species Lepisma saccharinum. Next base: position 61,929 of record JAGDQP010002992.1, read on the forward strand.
TTAGTTGTGCAATCCAAATAAATCTAAATCAAATTTGCTATTGATCACTATGGTCACGAAAAATTAACGTGGTATTCTCGCGGATAGTTTGAGAGATGCTCTCTGAATACTCCCCCAGACGAGAAATCACCATGTACTGTACGTACATTATTATTTCGAATCTGATTTCGAAGGACTAGAGACGTTAAGATCAGTTAAAGATATTTAAACCAATTAAGATAAGTTGAACCAATCAAACCTAACCTAACCTAAACTTTACTGTTTTAAACGATCCGGGGGAGTATCCAAAGTAGTCAGTTTGAGCGAATGTACAGCTAAGATAAGAGCTGAAGCCAAGCTGAAAGACACGATATCTGGCAATTGGCATTAGAACTAATGCCACCTGGAGCAAAAGGCCTTAACAAGTCTTAAAATAACCTTTTCTTTTACTCTTAAGGTTATTGATGGGTCATAGTTATAACTAATAAGATGATATTTTATGTTGAATCACCTAGCAACCTTTCAAAAGAATGAACCCTTTTGAGATTTTAAATCAATGAAGATCCAGATAAAAATATCCTATATTTTTTCTGATAGGCCAAAACTTAATATGAATAGCAGATGCCAGACAGAGTGAAAAGGGGTCTTCTCCTTCATAGTGGAGGTATCAAATAGAAGATTCCTAATATTCTCAAGGAAAAGCGTTCTTTCCTGTCTCTACTGAATAACTAAACGAAACTAATACCTTATATGTGAATGTTGTTACAATGGAATCAGAATAATCTTCTTTGTTACCTGTGAATTGAAGAAAGAAGAAACTTTCAAATCAATATTCTTGCGCGGGGTTTTCAGTCTTGCTTCCTCCAATACGTTAAATAAAGAAGCCAAAAGGAATGCTTCATATACATCTTTTCTTGTGGAATGTTCTATTTCCCAAGTTTGTCACTTAATGAACTCAGAAAACGACACATTCACAAGGCATTCATTCTTCCGATAAAATTCAAGAAAATTCCGGTACAAAATGTAATATTTACAAGGAGAGAGAAAAATAAAGGGCTTTTTTGAATTTTTGGAATGGCATTTACCTAATAAAGAAACGTTATGGGAATTTATTTTCTTCAGTCATTTTGTGAAAGTGCATTGGAAGAAAAAAAGGGGGAATTTGTGTGGTTTATAAACGTCTCTCGTTTTCTCGATATAGTTTTTCCCAGTAAGAAAAATATCTGCATGCGAAATTGATGTAAGAATGGAATAAAGGTGAAGGAATGAAAATTCCAGCAAAATTCCAACATCTGCTTTAAAAAAAATGAAAGAGGAGAGAATGGAAATTTGTGTGAGAGGGACAGAGGATGAAGAGGAAAGAATTGATATGGAACTGGACTTTTGTCAAATCCAGAAACTTCAGTCTTGTCCCAACATAAAGTACGGAAAAACAAAATAATTCTGCTACTCTTTTCCTTTTCAAATACTTCTGCTCACGCGAAAAAAAAAAAAAAAAAAAACCGCATGTCTTTATTTAACAGTTTTTGAAACATATTTTTTCTCTCCTTTGAACATAGGGAAATTCACAGGAAAACAAGGGAAATCGTTTTCGCACGCCGAAACAGAACACATCTTTAGTACGTACTATCTGAAATTATCGAATCTTTGAATCGTACTATCGAATCTTCACCCATCGTTAATAACGATTTTTTCGAATTTCCAATACAAAACGGTGTGATTAGTTTTTGTAGTTTGCGAATATATATATATAATAAATCACAGCCATATTCGATCCACTACTGGATGAGGCCTCTTCCTGGAGGAAGAGTTGGTCTACTGCTCCCACGCTGACCAGACAGGTTGGAAAGGAAAGCCGAAGATCTCACTGTAGTCGCCACACTATCTTTCAATCATAGGAGCTACTCAATTGCATCACGATGCTGAGTGGACACCGTTCCAGACCCACACGCCTTGGAAAAAATTCTTGGCAGCGCCGGGAATCGAGCCCAGGACCCCCTACAGATCCATAGTCAGCAACTCTAACCCCTAGACCAAATATATATATATAGTATTCTGTCGTTGCTGATAGAATGATTTTTCTTACATTACGAGTAGGCACTCGGAAAAGTGTAAGTGTTGCGTATTAAATTCGACGAAACAGTAAATTGAAATTCTTTATTGTTCGTAACATTAGAAATTCATGAACATGGTCAATAGATTCTATAGTCTACATAGGCATTAAATATATATATATAT
>JAGDQP010002992.1:64245-98381 GCA_022664845.1 Lepisma saccharinum
ACACATTCAATATTCTAACTCGTGAAATCGAAATTGAGGTCATATGGACACTTTTGTACCAGAAGTTTTTTTTAGGGTATTGCTAAACTGTTTACCTTCTAATTTCTTTATTGACGCAGATAACTTATTGTAAAATATAGTACCCTGAATGTAGGGACTTCTGCTTGTTGCTTTCACTCTCCTACTTACTCTGTGTATATTTTCTATACTTCTGGTATAATAATTGTGAATTTCTTCATTTCTTACCGTGAATTCATTGTCCTCTTTTACTAAATTTATTATCTGATATACAAACATTGCATATAATGTTAAAATATTATGTCGTTTAAATAAATCTTTACAAGAATGTTTCCTGTTCACTTTAACAATTGTTCTGATAGCCATTTTCTGTAGGACAAAAACTCTTTTTACATTACTTCCACAGGCGCTACCCCAGAGTAAGAGACCATTTGACAAAGAAGGATAAATCACTCAAAAATAAATTGATTTAAGTATTTCTGTAGGTAGATAATCAGAAAGTCTCCTTAATAATAAATATTTGCAGTTAATTTTGTGCAAACATGTTCAATGTGATTTTTCCAAGTAAATTTGTTGTCTACATACAGCCCAAGAAACTTGCAAGAATCGCTACTATACAAGAATCTCTCTTGTATATATATAAATGCTGTATGGTGTGCAGCGCGTGTTGTTTTTGCTTGATTATTTCAAAACTGATCCACAAAAGTCAGTTTTATACTTCCTGAAATACAAGATCTGAACTCAAATTATTGTTGGTAAGGACCTGCAGAAATTTCATCTCTCAGAGGTACTGTGAATTTCCACGACACAAGAACAAACGGGGATTTGCTCATACGACTTTACTGCTTTAGAATGCACTGACTTTTAAAACGTCTAACGGATAATTCATGAACATTAATGGTCTTACGGTAGATAACAATACACAACATTTTAACGATCATTGAATACTTTTTTCTAAAATATAGAAAGAAAATGCATAGAATTGACATTATTTAATTTCATGTTTCATTTCTGTATGTGGTGAATAAACGAAGTCAATAATGCCAAGCAAACCTATGAAATGTACTACTGTATAAAAACAGTAGAATAGTCTTGTCCGCAAATCTTCATAAGTGTGTTAAAGAAATATGTCTAATAAGCAGGATAAAGTCTCCGAACATACATTACAAGTGCACTTCTTTCATCTTTACATTTTATTTAAACAAGGAACACAGTAATTACATTTTTTGATTAGTATGTTCTTTATAATCTGCTGAGGTATTTCTTCTCGTTCTTCGTTGATATCAGCCAGATCTTGTTGAAAGAACTTAACGGCACTGGGGAAACTGGAGCTCATAGTGCAACTGAAACTTTTTAAAGATATCTAACATATTTTCTATTATTGTTTTATTATTAGGATCTTTTGCGTTCTTCAGAAAGGTTTGAACAACAGGTCTTATTATTTACGTAATTCCTTTTCCTTAATTGACTTCATGGATTTTGAAATCCTTTATTTTGCATGACTTTGTGAGTTTGGGAATCAAGCAAAAATATTACTTACGGAGGAAGTAGCCAACACCAGAAAGCTTAACAAACCAATAGGAAAGGAACCCAACTTCAAATCTGTTTTGAGAGAAATTAGTAATTATGTCTCTATTTAGAATATATTTAAAAAAAATAACAGAAGAATGAGAACAATAATTTTGGAAATCAGCCTAAAAAACTTCAGAATATTTATCAAATGAACTAACCCAAATCTGATTAAATTAATTTCATAGATGTTAATAAATATTAGCTTTTCAAAATGTTAGTATTATTATGAATCGCTCAGTACTTGTAAAAATTGAAAATAGGAAGTGCGGATACAAGGACTAATACGGGGGCCAGCAAATTATTACTTTAGAAGAAAGTATATATTATGATTGTCTTATTCGTACTTTGTATACAATTTCGTTATACAGTATATATTCAAGAAGTTATACGGTATTCAGAACTATCAATATTCAGAAAAAAATAAAGTTACGTGATGATACGATAACGTTTGTGATTCGTGCTTTTAGTTTTGATATTTTTGTAAAAATTGTTTTGTGGGTATATATTGATGTATTTGTGATTACATGAATTAAAATTACTATGACAATAAATCAAGAAATGTAGGGACAGAATGTCAAGTAGGACCTGATGAAATTCATCAGTGAAAAGCATAAAAACATACACTAAATGTATGAAAATAAAATAGAACAGGGTATAAGACAATTGTGGAACAAAGCTATTACGAAACGACTTCATTAGTATAGAAATACAAACTCAGCCCTCACTCCTCAAAGTCTTTCAATTTCCACACTGCTATGAAACCAGGCATTTGCGAATAGAACGCCTGCAGTGTTATGTTTAGGTCATTGGTCTAAATAATTTCTCCTGAAAATTTGAACGAAGTCGGGGGGGATCATGGTCGGCTACTTACCTCGTCAGAAGCAGTTTAAATCCCTACCGTCTTGTTCTTTTAGTTCAAAACAAATATAAATAGATAGATAAATAGATTCATCACTTCAAAGTCATGTGGCAAGAAACTAGGCCACTACACTAGTCAAAAGAACAAATGAGAAGACAGTCATCAGGCAGTGACCTGGCTTAAAGCTTCTTTTAGATGGGAATGCATTTGTTGTGATGGCGCTAGTATCACCAAAACATTCGTGTTTACAGGGACAACTCGTTGTCGGAAGCAGTGTTTCCAATGCAGAATATAATTCGAAAAGAAAGTGTAAGGGTAGGACGAGATACCTGTTAGTTGATTTTCTATTAAAGAAAGGAATGTGCAAGAGACTGTTTTTCGATCGTATTTTAATGAAAGATGCATGGCGCAACTTACGTCAGACATTGGTCTCATTGGTCTTCGAAGGGTAGTGAGAAGTCTATATCTAATGTAAGATATTGTGTCGCACATTGTCCATTGTCGTTCTTTTAAGGAAAATACACGATGTTTCCAGAGGTTAGCATGCCGTACCATAGATCTCTTATGAGATCTATGGCCGTACTAGTCACCGAAATATGATGAGTTCGAATCCCGTTCATGCCAATTAAAGAGAGAAAACACAAAGTATAATCACAAAAGAGCTGTCGTACCTCGGTGGTAGAGCGTTGGCCTAGCGTTTGGGAGGTCGTAGGTTCAATCCCAGCGGCCGACCATGCTACTGAGGTCTGTCAAGGGTTTTTCCTCGTTTACACCAGGCAAATGCCGGGATGGTACCTTTAACTTAGTCCCTGGCTGACATCTTCCTGTATTATTTCCCCTCCCCTACCCCAACCTGAATCTTAGATGCCTGAATGTCATAAATTAAATCAATTCAATTGAACAAAGAATAATATACAAAAAATTACAGGATGAGGAAGTAATATTCACTTCCGAAGCGGTGTAATCTCCTTAACACAAAGACAATGAAAACTCGGAGTGCCTGAAATGTTTGCACGCTCGCTTTCTATGCGCGTGGTCACGGGTTGAATTCCTACCATTGAACGGAGTGTTTCGGAACCTACTTTACCAAAACGCGACTTTCAGTCCTTAGAAGCTCGTTTAGCAAGTTAATAACAAATCAATAAATTCTTTGGAAATTATACTGTGTAATTCCGAAAATAATATAGCTCCCAAAATCTGCAACGAACGTTCCCAGATTAAATAAATATTTAATTCCCGCTATGCGCTGTGAGCAAGGAGGGAGATATTGCTTTGATTACGGTGCTATTCTTGTATTAGTTTGGTGGGAAGTGATTGAAAGAGTAAATCGGAACAGGATGGTTGGTCTGAGATTTTAATTCCTTTACTCTACCATCTGAAGAATGGCTTTTATCTTACGAAAGAGTCCCAAGCATCACAAGAGCTACATTTTGTCCTTATAGGGATTTCATCGGGATACGAATTGAATTGATTTATGAATTTTAGGCATCTTAGGCTCAGAACGTCATCGAGACAAAATCTATGTAAACAGTGATATACTCACACCAAATCAGTTGACTCATAGGTACGTACGCGGATTCGAATCCCGCGGCCGATCATCCTCACTAAGTTTTTCCAATGTTTCTCTCAGTTTCAGCAGACAAATGCCAGGATAGAACTTTAAGGACTTGGCCGCTACCCTTCCAATTATTTCCCATCTCTATCCCAGCCAGAGTCAGAGATGCCTAAAAGTCATAAGTAAACAGATTATAATGAATAATTTCCCAATAATCTTCTTTGTTATTATTCTGCCAACGCTAGCGTGAATATGCATAGGATAAGACAGTAACAGTACTTTCTGATGACTCAGTTAATCGGAATACTGACCTTTATTAACGTGAGCATTATACGCAGACCGCCACAGGGTGGGGGACATGTTGAAAGGTCGGGTTCTAATTTGTAGGTACCATTCCGGCTTTTGCCTGTTGAGACTGAGGAAAAAGCCCTGGAAAAGTCAGAATGGGCGACCGCTGAGATCGTTTCAGGACCTTCCGATTGCTAAACCGACGTTCTATTAACTGAGCTACGGTCACTCGGTACAACCTACACTACAGTTGTTCATTCATGATAACGAATATTTAATATTTAAAAAAGGATATTACGTTCTTCGTTATTGCATTGGATATAAAAGAATTTCACACTTATTTACACTTTTCTGTTCGCTTAAGTACATACAAACACGCAAGATCCTACACTGCGACGCTACGTGTTCTTAGGCCCGCCAGCTAAGAAGCCCTCATCAGGGATTTTGTCAGACACCCTAATGGGGAATGTCACCCCTCGAAATAGACAAACACACACACACCCTTTAAAATTTTTACTGTTAAATCAAAATCGGTTTAAGTTCTTCAAAATTCTACTCGCTCCTCCTAACTTTGTTTCGGCTTCAATTTGCTTCATAACTAAAAATCATGGCAGAATCCCTGGGATTGATGCACTCAACACGTCCTCTTCCCGAAAGGAAATGAGTTGGTGGAATAGAGAGTATTGAAACTTTTATGGATGAGAAAATAAGTAATGTTAAGACACAGTTACAAGCTGATTTGAAAGCTAGGGTTGATACTATCCAGTTTATAACGGATAAAATCAGTAGTGATCATCTTTATGGAATAAATCAAACGAAAGCTGATATAGAAAGAATCGATTCGGAGATTGTTGAAGTCCGGAAGGAAACTTCAGAGGCTTTTGAGATACTGGCCCCAATTTTATTTTTATGATGAAAATCGATAGAAACCGAGCAAAACTCTACACACACCCTCCTAATTTTAACTTTATACCCGGCAAACTGAAAATCTTGGCGGAATCCCTGGTTAACCCGAACCATAAGATAACTGACTTCGTGTTATTCTACCAACTGTTTACATTTAACAAAGAAATCAAAAATCAATTGTGGCGTCACCACTTTGGTTCATTCTCAATCATTTTCTTTTCTTTTTCTTTTTTTGCTTGTGTATATAGTTCACGTACGGACTATTACTATCGCGAAACCTCCCTGGGCGCTTTTTCTGTACCTTCAAGCACACGGAAGTGGCAACCCTTAGACCAGCTTAGAACAGTACGGAGATATTGGTGAAGGATCTCCAAGATTATGAAGAATTAGTGATTTGTTACATTACGTGCAGTGAACGTAATTACAGCAGAGTGAATTATAAACCACAGTGGATGTTTAGTGCTATGAACATGTTAGAAGATCGCCTACTGTAAGTAAATATTTCGATATTAGCAGTACCCGATACGAATCCTAGTGGTGTGTGTTAGACTGTTAGCGAAGTTGATTTGAAGAAAGTGTCGCCCATAGAGTTAGGAATATAAATAGAGGGAACCTTAGGTTATTTTGTTGGAGAGGGGAATGAAGCCAAGAGACGGAAGGGACGAGACATTTCGGCCATCTTGTGTGGCCCCATATTCAGAGACCCTCTTTTCCGAGATTGCCTCTCAGGTGCACTCATCCTCTATCGAAAAAGGCAATCCTCACAGTACTCGGTATAGAGGGACTCTAATGGGGCCACACAAGATGGCTGCCGATGAACCGAATTTGGCTTCATGTGACGGTCATGTATGTTCTCTCTATTTTCTTCCTAAATCTATGGTGTCGCCTGCTTGGAAATATTATTTGTTTTACAACTGCATTGGTGAAGATAAAATAAAGCATGTTAGTGTTATTTTCTTGTCCGGAACAAAGTGTATTTACTACGCGTAAAGCAGGCATAGTAAACAAAGCAGGTAGTGTGGAAGTTTGCAGCAATCCCCCCACCCCACTTTTGTTCTTCGCGTCAACAATGCTATGTTGACAAGTAGCGAGATAAGGAGTTAAAAACAAAAACGTATTTTCTCGGAACAAAGTTGTTTGCCTTTTGCTTTCCGGAAGGATTGTGGAGAATATTCTCTTGGCAGTAAACCTCTGAAACAAGATATGTTGTCACCGATGCTGTTTGATATCGCACCGTAATAAATAAATGAACATTATTGGCTGTCATTTAAAAGGTTATATCACAATTATTATTTCGTACAGGCCTGGAATTATTGACGTTGTTATAATCTCTTTGTATTTAATTATTAAGTATGCAAATAAGTTGACAAACAGTCGTACCAAATAAGTACGGTTAGGTTGTGCAAAGATACTTCTAGTAGCAGATGGATACGTATGTCTAAAATAATTAATGGTAATGATTCATAATATTTTCTTGTAAATCACAAGTGACATTGAAAGCACGAATAGGTTGATAATATTCAAAAGAATATTAACCGTAGTTTAGGTCTGCGAAATCCAGCGATCTTGAACAATGTTGAGATTAGGTCAGAATGTTGTGCGTGAGTGCTATCACTATTTTAAAGTAACTTCTTTAGCTAGATCGGAAGACCCTATCTCCCCCTCGCTGACTGATAGGAATAGTCTTGCACTTTATATCGAATTCCGAGTGGATCGTCTCGAATATTGCAATCGTGCTTCATAGTTTTAAACATTCTGAAACGCTTAGTGCATGCTAGGATTAGGCAAGAGTGTTATTTTATTGTGTGTATTTTATTGACCTCGCCACTTAAAAAAAATTTAAAAAAATAAAACAACAGTGAGACTACCATTTAAATAAGTTAAATGTTATTGACTCCTGTATAGATTTGCTTGATTAACAATGCATAGTACATGTAGTTAAAGTGGTGATCGTCTGTGTGTTAATTATTTGCATCTACCTTCCTCGTTAACCTATCCTTTCCTAATACAGAGCATGTTAATATAAAATCTGATCTGGAATATCCGGATATGGTGAGATGGTAATGAACAGGTGCATCTTGAAAAGTATTATAAGTAAAGTCTGTTAGTAAAAAAAAAAAAGTATTTGATAGCTGTATATTGGCCTATATGCTGAAAAGATTGTAAGCTTATGAAACCATGTTGTAGTGCCAGTGCCAAACTATACGGTAAGCGTTTGCTATAGAGTAAATATCGTATTGGAAATATTTATAGTAACTCTAGTAGAAACTTTTTGTCGTTTTACTTAAGGAAGGAGAGGCAGTACGTTTCTAATATCCAGTGAGTTACGAGACTTCATTAGCTTTGTTCGCTTTTAATGATAAATTGGAAATTCTGAGGTAAAAGTGAGTGACGATTATCATTGTAATTTCATACTATTCATGAGTAAGCGTGGTTAATACTATTCCTTGTAAGATCATACTTGAGAATATTGTAACGTGGAGATATTGGTCAAGTTGAAATCGTTGTTAATTTGCAATCCAGTGTCATTTATTTAAATATTGCTTCAGCCTCTATGAAGTAAATTATTTTACCTCCATACGTGTATTCTTTCGGTGAATTCTGTTTTGAATTTTGTTGATGATACGTCCAATTATACGGACGAATGCAAGTGTAATTGTAGCTCAAATATACGAGCTGATTTTAGTAAAGATTAAGCAAACGCATTGACAAAATTAAAACAATATTTGAATTTTCCTATGGTTAATTTGGTTGATAGTTGGAATTATCACAGAAGCAAGAACGTTGTTTTATATGGTCGATCAGTCATATGTGCTAATGTACAGCTGCGAATGCATGGCAACTTTGTGATCGAGAAGGAAGAGCAAACGTAAAGTGTTGACCATTCTTAGTGAACATTCAGGTGTACAGCGGAAAGAATACAATAAAACAAATTCGCATAATAAGTAATGTTTATTGTCGCATTACATGGTAAAATTTTATTATTCTCAGTATATCAAGATTATTAAGTTGGTAGCCTATAATATACCTAGAACGGGATCACTCTCAGTAGTTTGGTTCTTGAGTCAAGTCTTGGTAATAATCACTTATCTTGGTACTGCTTATACATTATCTGTATATTCTTTTGTCTCCGACTCAAGTGCATCAGCTACCTTTTTATTGGGCTGCAATACACAACATCACGTCATTCTCGTCCGCAAATCAACATATCGTGGAAGAACCTGAAATAAAAGATTTGTTGTGGTGCAGACGTCTCGTGTTCGACTCACTTAAGGTTCGAACGTTGCTTGTGCATCGTTACTCCGCTCCTGTTTTCCAAAAGACCGTTACACAATCCTAGCCATACCACTACTTTATACCACTACATTTTTCAGTATGTTGTCATTTTGCGTGGTACGTCTATTGTCTCTCGTTTTCATTAATCTCCGAAGCAATCGACCGCGAAAGGGGAGCATTTGCAGTTCGTGAAAAGAGATGTTCTTTTCACAATTAGTTTCTCAACAGTTTGGCCAAAAAGTTACCACAATGTTCGTATTCTCTTTCAAATTTATTATTATTATAGTTGTTTTTGTTATCCGTTCGTAGCTGGGTGATTAAGCAGAAGAATAGCAAAGCGCTTCAGTCTTTCTATTCATACGACACTGCTTCAGTTAGCACCCCTGCATTCACCATTCGACCGGCATGTCTGTTGTCTGTGCCCGTGTTGATACGTTCGCGGTTTGACCACCTACATTCAAAACTGAAAAGAGCTATACCTTGAACTTCTTTCGGTGGCAGGACATGTTTCAAGACCATGGCCTATTTTTTTCCGACTTGAAGTCGTAGGTACACGATTCATCGCTGATCACTATGACAGATATTACTCCAGTAGCACACAAACGTTGAAAACACGTGGATTAAACGTTAGTACCGAAACGTTATGTTAACGTTGTAAATGTACCAAAATGTCTGCCTGTTCAACGGTTTATTCGACGTTGAATAATGGTTGAGAAGAAACGATGAAGAAATGGAATTAGTTGGCTAAAATAGAGCACGGATGCTGTCCATTGGTATACACACATTTAGTTTCATTTTATCCGTTGCTTTTATCACGATATACGGTGCTAATTTTCCAATAGTAAATAATTCGAGCGACTGCTGTGGGGTTCGAACGCAGGAACGTTCTGCACTTCTCGTTTGTAGCTCGTCGTCTTATCCCCTCATCCATGCTCTTTTATAGTATCTGTATTAATAGGCAGTCTAGAATGGAGTTGCTACGCGTTGTTCACGATCATGTACAAATAAAAATAAAGAATACTTCTTTCTTTCTCATGTGCAGTGTTTCTTCTTGAACACTTTGAACACCTCTGCACTGTTAAATTTGTAGTTCTCAATTAGCAAACGCATTTAAAGAGAAATCTATGGCATAGATTAACGTCCGATTAACGAAATTAAATGTTCGTTGAAATATAGTTTAAAGTTCAATGTTTTCAACATGAAAACGAGAACATGAAAAATGTAGTTAATTTCATGGTATTTGCTTTTAATTATAATGTTTAAGCAATTAAATTAGAAATACAAGTGTGAAACGAAATCTAGGACATAGTATGAATTTTAGTTGTAAGTACGTCATATAAACGATATTCTATCTTCGTTGAAACATGGTTAAAACCTCAGACGGTCTTCAACGTGCACATGAGAACATAAAATTTAGTTTGTCTCATTCAGTTAGTTTTTAATTATATTTTTCGACATAACATTAGTAAGAAACACATTAAACAAAATCTATACCATATTTGAAAATAACATATTGAACACTCGTTGTATTAACGCCTTATCAACGAAATGACGTATTTGTTGAAATACCTGTATGGTTTAAAACTAAACGTATTTAAAAAAAAAACCCTGTAGCGGTTAATCAACGGAATGAACCTAAAATTAACGTTGAAAACACGTATGTGTGCTACTGGGGTTAACATATACACGGTCAAGAAAAAAATAACAAGACTATGAGATATCACGTATCCGATGCTTACGTTTTGTTGCTATCAAAAAATATGAGTCTAACTTCTAAGAGTAAACTCGAGAAGCGACAATAAGTTCAAAATGTAACTTAGCCAAAGACACTACTTTGGTTTTTCAGAGTCTGAAGCCTACATCACCAACGGAGAGAGGCAAGGGCGCCTATCTTGTGTTTTTTAGAGGGGGTCAAGGATAAAGCGACACGTTTTCTATGATTTACTAAAAGTTATCACCGGCATAACCACGACAATATTTACTAAATTAAGGGCTAAAAAAGAACCTGTCATGAAATACATTAAACCTGCCTTAAAGTAGGGCCTATACTGGAAGTTGATTGGGAATGCTTAAAAGAGTATAATAATGTTAATGACATAGTAAACTTTATATTATATATGAAATATTTGTCAAATGTGCCCCCTGCTAAAGAAACTCTGTCCCAAAGTATCCGTGCTGTTTTACTAAAGCCATTATTAGGAAACTCAAAATTAAAACAATTTATTATGTAAAGTCTATATACAAAATTGAAAATTCAAAACCCTACTATCATAAATTTGTTCGATTCCGTAGGGAAGTCAAGAGAGACAAAAAAATAGCCTATAACAGCTTTATATCAAATTCTGAAAATAATATATATCCAGGTCAACTGTGGAAATTCATTAAAAACAAAACAAAACATCTACCCCCAAGTATATTAAAATTTGAAGGTCGGATTTGTGTAACAATGAAGAAATAGCTAATACAGTTGCACAGTATTTCCAATCAATATTTGTATCCTCTTCTCAACCGTTCAGTGATTTCGATAATTATTCTAGGGGTTGCGAAGAAATTGGAATACTGTCTGTTGACCAAATACATTTGAATGAAATGTGTTTCATCATTTCATTCAAATAAATCTTTTAGAGGCTATTAAGAATCTAAAATCCAAAACGACAGTTAGATCTGATGGCATACCCTCGTATATAGTGAAAGGATGTATTGATAAATTTAAATATTCCCTATTGATTGTGTTCACTTGGAACTAAAAATATGTACTTTCCCTAACAAATGGAAATCTTCTTTAGTTTGTCTTATACATAAAACAAACGATTGACGACAAATTACCAACCACAGGCCTAGCAAACACCATTTTTTGCAAAAGTCTCTGAACAGATTTTATATCAACGAATTATCACAAGGCTGCGTCATTTTGGCGCTTTGTATGTCAATGGGTGTTTTCTAATTTTGGTTTAGAGCTGTTTCCAAATATGGTATTCGTTTTTCTCCATCACCCACAGTTTGTCTGTTATTTCATAATTTTGCTATTCTTAACCCTTTTAACTTCAAGCGATTTCCGTTCTGTTTTTGGACTTCCAGTTAGGTGTTTATAACTTCTGTACTATCCATCCGTTATGAATTGTTCATACATCATTTTCTCCGTTAAAAATCAGGCTAAAAACGGTGATACCTGCTGGTGTCTCAGATACACGGTTGCAGAGATATTCGTGTTTTTCGGGATTTTTGGCGAATGTAAATTATAGTAATTTAAAAAAGAGCCACTAGATGACAAACTCACAACAATGTGTAAAGGAAGATGACTTTTTATGCAAATTGCAGCAATTAAATTATATTTTAGCTAAAACAAATATAAGTATATTTGTTCTTTAAAACATGTAATAAAAAGTGACCATCATACAGTTCGCACGGGAGTAAAGAACAACATATTTAGAAGTGCTTGTAGAAGAAATTTGAGCTCATTATAATAAATAAAAGGTATTCCCGCCAATGATTTGTAAGTGTCCTTTGTTCAATGAACCTTTCTTCCTGTGGATAACGTTTTGAAATGGCGAGCTCCTCAAGACGATCGTGTGTAAATGATCCAAATATGTTTTGTTATATTTGCGGGTCTCTTACATTGAAAAGCAGGAGACAGAACATAACCACGTTTGTGAAAAAAGCATACTTTGCTTACTTTGGTGTTAAGTTAGGAGACCAGGACAAAGCCTTTGCACCACATTATGTGTGCCATTCCTGTGTTGCTGGTTTAAGAAAATGGACTCTGGGGAAGCAGAAGTCGTTACCTTTTGGAGTTCCAATGGTATGGAGAGAGCAGGTGAACCACGTAGATGATTGTTATTTTTGTATGGTGAAAGTGGACGGACATAACAAGAAAAGTATGAAAAGTATTGTTTACCCAAATCTGAAATCAGCTATCAGACCTGTACCACACAGCCCCGAGATTCCCGTACCCACGCCTCCAGTAACCCGTGAATCATCATCATCATCATCATCATCTGACTCTACATACAACGATGATGAATTTGCAGCTTTCACAGAAGATGAGAAACCAGATCTGTTTACCCAAGAAGAATTGAATGACTTGGTAAGAGATCTAGGTCTTTCTAAAGAATCTGCACAAATTTTGGGTTCGCGTTTAAAGGAGAAACGATTGCTAGTTCCTGGTACTACATTCTACTGGTATAGGAGAAGAGAAGATGAATTTCTTGAGTACTTTACCGAAGACGGCCCTCTTGTGTACTGCAATAACATCGAAGGTCTACTATCACAATATGGAGTTAAATACAACGCAAAGGAATGGAGGTTATTTATTGATGCAACAAAAAGAAATCTGAAAGCTGTACTGTTAAACAATGGAAATAAATATGCCTCAATACCAGTAGCATATTCTGTACATTTGAAAGAGAACAACGAAAACCTTGAAATTCTGTTAGCGGCAATAAAATATTCACAGCACCAATGGGTAGTGTGTGGAGATCTCAAAATTATAGGAATGTTGCTTGGATTGCAGTCAGGCTTTACAAAATTTCCTTGTTTCCTTTGCCTATGGGATAGCCGTGCACGTGATTTACACTGGGATAGGAAAGAATGACCTGTAAGAACAACAATGGAGCCAGGACACAACAATGTAACAAAAAAATGTTTGATTAGAAGAGAAAATATTATTTTGCCGCCACTCCATATAAAGCTCGGGATCATGAAACAATTTGTGAAAGCGTTGAATAAAGAAGGTGAATGTTTTAAGTATATCAGTTCAAAATTCTCTTTTCTATCCGAGGCTAAAATCAAAGAAGGAATCTTCGTTGGACCCCAGATAAGGAAGCTAATGAAAGATGAAACATTTGAAAATTTGATGACCAATGAAGAAAGGCTGGCTTGGACTGGATTCCGAAATGTGATTGCGGGATTTCTGGGGAACAGAAAACAACCTCATTACAGGAACATCGTGGAAAATATGTTGATGGCTATGAAACAACTAGGCTGTAACATGAGCGTTAAACTTCATTTCCTTCATAGCCATGTCGACTTTTTTCCTGAAAATTTAGGCGATTTTAGTGAAGAACATGGGGAGAGATTCCATCAGGACATGAAGGAGATTGAAAAACGTTATCAGGGCAGGTGGGATAGAGTTATGATGGCCGACTATTGCTGGTGTCTCAAGAGAGACAAAGAGAAGTCAGGACACAAACGAAAATCACGAATATCACATTTCCGCAGCAAGAGAAAGAGAGTTTGAGAAATTTAAATGTCTATTTTGGACTTTTTATGTAACAAAAATCAGCCTTTACGTATTTTGTTAATCAAAGTAACCTGTTTGCCGTATTGATTTATTTCTAACATTGTACGAACATTATGTCCTACATGTTTACATTGAATAAAATTATAAGTTTAGTAAGTACTTAAATTACGATTATATAAAAACCTTGGGTGATAGGAAAAATCTGACTTCAGATTCGTAATCAGGAGACCAAAATACATAATAATCACCCATCAGAATCAAAAGCGTCGTAGAAAAATAATATTTCGCAGCCCTGTGATTAATCATGTGAAGCCAGTTATCTCAACTAAACAACATGGCATTGTTTCACAAAAATCCACGGCAACGAACCTTCCAATTGTTACAGATTTTATTGAAAACTCGTTGGACGAAGAAAGCAAGTCGATGAGATTTATATTGACTTTGACAAAAGACCTTTAACAGAGCTAATCACAATCTATTACTAGGCAAATTACATCACTATCACTTCCCCCATCCTTGATTAGGTTCATGTGCTCTTATCTAACTAATCTCAGACAGTCTGTTCTTTTTAAGGGATACAAATCTGATGAATATACAGCACTGTCACGAGTCCCGCAAGGCTCGAATCTTGGACCATTGTTATTCCTCTTGTTCATTAATGACCTACCGGAATTCATACTGGGTAATAAAAAAGTTCTGTTTACGGATGACCTCAAATATATGCTAAAATTAATTTCATGAAAGATGCCACAAAGCTACAGCATATGCGCTATCAATCAACTTTCAGTCAATACGATGTTTTATCATTCAGTAGAAATAAAACGATTTATATATTTAATTATTAAATTCATAAGTATGCATTAAGTAGGTCCGACCTAGTTAAAAATCTTGGTGTCAGGTGGATATGAAATTAACGTTTAACAGCCACATAACAAATATTACAAATGAAGCTTTTAAAATGCTAGGATTTGTTATAAAGATGGGGGGCAAAATTAACAACGTTTTTACATTAGAGAACATGTACTATGCAATGTGCATTAGAGCAAAGACGTAGCGTTTTTGATCTGTTATTTCTTAGGAAAATAATTCAAAATGGCTTAGACTGCACAGCGTTAGTACCACTGTTACAGTTTCGTGTCCGGTCATTAATAACTCGCGTAGACAACACTGGTCTCTCCTTCCACTGCAAAAATGTAAGGTCAGTATAATGAAGCCACCAATCAACATATGTACTATCTACAATGAAATGTGTAGTACTTCTATCGAATTGGCTATATGTGATATGTCTTCGTCTTCCAAAGCATTTAGAAATATTGTAATAAAAATGTCTGTAAATGAACATTTTAAATATCGACACACTAACTGGGCTATAAAACGTGTTGTGTTGACAATAAATAAAATAAAATTAAAATACCGGTAAATAGAAAGTACAATTTAATTTTTTTATTTTCGTTTTCTATCTTGCATAGTATAATATTCTCTGACTGTGGGGGAGTGAGCGCCCCCTTTGCCCCTGATGGGCGCCCTTGGAGAGAGGTAGTTTTGAGCGACGACGGGGGAGATGAAGAGTTTAAACAAAGGAGTGAGAATGAGCCAAGGGCCAAGGAAGCTTGCTATTTTATACTCCCTGTATAACGGTATTAAACAAAAGTTAAAAAAAAAGTTGGGAAGAAAACAGAGAGGGGAGTGAATGGAAAGTTTTTGCTGGACTAACAGAAGCTGGCTAAAATCCTATATATAGAAAAACGACAGAGAGACTGAATGCAAAAAAGAAAACCCTAGAATAATAATACATGTACGAAAATTACTTAACATGATATGGGGATATTCTAATAAACAATATATAAGTGATTAAAAAATTGCGTGCTAGCAACTTTCTTACATACCTTTCTATATCAGCTGGAAAATGTAATAAAAACAAAACAAAAGACAATAATATTTTTATTAACACACCCACATACACTTGATTAAATATCGGAGTAAACCGAAGGGCTACAACCTTATGTAGACTTGAATTCCGGTATCCAAAATCCTTGGCATAACGATGTACGGCTTCCATAAATGTTATTATCATCAAATTAACTCACCAAGTGCGGCGACATACGTCGACCACAACTGTTATAGTAGAATTTATTGGGGTGGTGGTGGTTCTGCTCACTACTATCGCAAAAAAACAAGACCATATAACAAATATTGCTATTTAATTCTTTAACAAAATGACATCGAACAAATATGTCAATTAGCAATATAGACAACAACAAATTCAAAATGATCATCAAAATGGCCGCCAACGTATCACGCGAAGTCACATGGCTTACACGACTCCCATAACACAATACTTGAAAAGCTTTAACACATGTAGTATCCCAGTGAATTTCGAATACAAAAAAGGAAGCAACTAAATAGGTTACTGAGAATACTACCATGGAAAATACCTTAACATCTAACAATACACAATCACACTACCAAGGGAGCATACTCTACAAAGAAATGTCACCAAGTATTTAATTGATTTAAAAAAAAGTTCCCAGGTCATTAATTAAAAAAAAACAAGACCAGCAGACCTACCACTAGTCGACTTCCAAACTCCACTTAACAAATCAATGAAACACTTCGTGACATAGCATCAATAACAAGCCCCAACTTACACGACCTATTAGGCTTACCTTAGAACATACAATGGCCGAGTTAAACCGGCCTGCCCCGCATGAAAGCAACGTCGGCTGCTACGAGCCGAAATAGCACGAGAACACCCGAAGTTAACGAAGGACTCTGTGACGTCACGCAATATGTCAGAGCCGATTAAGCGGTATATTTCAGCGTACAGTTTTCATCACATACACTTTCCATATAACAAAACCCAACATAAAAAAATATATATTATGTCGCGACATATAAATACCCCCCACATACAAATAATAAATAACAACAAGAAATACCTAGATATATTTTTTTGTTATAAATATCAGAAAAACTGTACTTACAGTACGCTGAACACATCATAACACAGTCTCCTAATAGCCATAGATAAATAGAATACAATGATGATGAACCATTCAAACTCTCATTCTACCATCCACATATATACTACAGACAGGATCCTGTAATGATAAATAAATTACTTCCACACAATATACATCCGTCCAAAATGTTATACACAAATAACATATAACAAGCAGGAAATACAAAAAAAGAGGAGAAAAAATACATTTATAGCAAATACTTGAACATTCAGTGCCTAGGTGCCAAATAACGTTTAATATGCTGCACGTGACGTTTAATACAGTATAAGTTTTTTTGCAGAATAAGTTTTCTTGAGTGGAGACGTGTTTTAGCATCTCTTCAGAAGTCAGTGAACCGTGACGTGATGGGTGTCGATGTTGTTACTTGGAGATTTCGTATAGGGAGGTTTGTGGCTAAAGTGAAAGTGAAGTGTTGCAAACCTTGTGGAAATTGTGAATTCTTCCCTTCAATGCTCAAAATGTTTTCGTTTGGTGTGATTATTGCAGCACTGTTAGTGATCTCTGGAGTGGAAGTTAATCCAGGCCCTATGTCATTGGATGACTTGTACAAAAATTTGGAAGAAATGGATAAGAAAATAACAAACATTTCTAGTGTAACAAATAATTTGAGTGTTGAGCTTCAAGTGGTAGTGAACGAACTTAGTGTGGTGAAGAAGGAAAATGAGGAACTCAAGAATCAATTAGCTATTAATTGTGAGCTTTTAGATAAATTGGAAAACCAATCACGGCGTAACAACCTAATTTTTAGCAATATTTGAAATCGTAATGCAGTTGAATTTTGGGAAGAATCTGAACAACGAGTAATAGAGTTTGTCACAAAACAACTAAATGTAGATTTTAACTCTGAACATATTGAAAGAGCGCATCGACTAGGACGTGGACCAAATGTACCGATAATTGTGAAATTTTCTGCCTTCAAGAAGAAAAATGAAATTCTTAAAAATGGTTTTCGTGCGAAAGGAACCAGAGTTGTG
The DNA here is from genome assembly GCA_022664845.1 of Lepisma saccharinum. Classification (NCBI taxonomy): domain Eukaryota; kingdom Metazoa; phylum Arthropoda; class Insecta; order Zygentoma; family Lepismatidae; genus Lepisma; species Lepisma saccharinum. Next base: position 81,956 of record JAGDQP010002992.1, read on the forward strand.
ATTTCAGAAGATTTCTCAGTGAATGTGCGTGAAACAAGGAAACAACTATTGAACTATATGAAAGATGCTCGTGCGAGGCTTCAGTATAATAAACTATACATTAATAATAGACCTTTCACCCTTGAAGAGCTACAAAAAAGTGAAAAAACATTAGTGCAAAGTGAACAAACCGTTCAAAAAAACTGCAGAGGTTGTAACATGCATGCTCAAAAGGAAGTTCTCTCAACCACCTGTGAAGATACCCCCACCTCTAGCGATAAGAGACAAATGACGAGAACAACTCGTTCAACCATGGTACAACCCCCAAGGAACAAAGTTTGACAAAGAAAGGAATGTGAAGGGGGAAAGGGTAAGTTTTCCTCAACTGAAGTCATTGAAGTGTACAATCATTTTCCAAATGTAACTAGTGGTTTTAGTGAAACAAGAAAATCGTTGCGGATTTATAATCAGAATGCTAGATCCTTGCGCGGTAAAACAAATGACTTTTTCTGTAGTGTAATATCAAATAATTACGATATAATTACAATTACTGAAACATGGACTAATGAATCTCATTATGACAGTGAATTATTTGATAATAGGTATACTGTTTTAAGACAGGATCGCAATATTAATAAAACTGGAAAGTCAAAGGGGGAGGGGGTACTTATCTCAGCTCTTGAAAAATACAATTTGTGTTTATTGGATAGCTGTGATGATCAATATGAGTGTCTGATTGCTAGAATAACTGTAAAGGGGAGACCAATGTTTATGTGTGTTGTATATTTTGAACCGGTTTCAGGTATAGATTTGTATGATAACCTATTTGCATGCATTGAATCCACTTGTCCGCAAGGCAGTCCTATTCTCCTCATTAGTGATTTCAATTTACCGGAGATAACCGGTACCGAATTCGATTTTGAGCAAAGCGCATCTTTAAAGTGTAGAAATTTATATAATTTTATAAATTTTTATGATTTGAGATCATTCAACAATGTTGCCAATAATAATAATCGCACACTAGATCTAGTTCTGTCAAATCTTGAAAATGTTGAAGTTAATAGAGAATTGTTACCGTTGGTACCGGAAGATATCCATCACCCAGCTATAATAATAGAAATAGTTAACAGAAAGGTCAAGAAAGAAAAGCAGAAAAGTAACACTTATTATTATAATTTTAGGAAGGCAAATTTTCTGATGTTGTATCAGGAACTACAAGCTATTGATTGGAAATTCTTACAAGTGTATCGGAATGTTAATAACTTAGTGAGTAAATTCTTTGATATTGTCTATGAAATATTTGATAGGTGTGTTCCTCGTAAAATAAGTACTGTTTCAAAGTATCCGTGTTGGTTCACCAAAGATATTATTAGAAAACTTAAGGTCAAGGCATATTCTCATAAACAATCCAGGGTCAAAACCATGAACTCAGCACCTTTCTATCAAGAATTTGCTCGATTACGTAGGGAAATTAAGAAAGACATTAGAATTGCTTATAAGAGTTTTATAATTAATTCTGAAAATAATATTAATACCAACTCGAGTGAACTGTGGAATTTTATCAAAAATAAAAAAAGGCACCTACCGCCAAATGTATTAAAATTTGAAGGTCAGGAGCTGTCTAGGACTGATGAGATAGGGAATGCATTCGCTCAGTATTTTCAATCGGTATTTCTATCCTCCTCTCACACATATAATAAGCTTAATGGTGATGCTGTTAGTAATAGAAATGATGAAATAGGGACACTGTGCATTGACCAATTTCAACTAAATGAAGTTGAAAATGCTATCAGAAATTTGAAATCGAAAACGACAGTTTGTTCTGATGGCATACCCTCATATGTAGTTAAGGGATGTGTTGATATATTTAAATATCCCCTATTGATAGCATTTAACTTATCTCTAAAAACATGTACTTTCCCCGACAAATGGAAATCTGCCCTGGTTTGTCCTATCCCAAAATCTAATAATAGTAGAGACATTAATGATTTCAGGCCAATTGCAATATTACCAGCTTTTGTAAAAGTATTTGAACAGATCTTATACAAGAGAATTGGTAATCATATTCAACCAGTTATTTCAACTAAGCAGCATGGCTTTGTTTCTCAGAAATCCACGGTAACAAACTTAGCACTTGTTACGGACTACATAGCAAATTCGATGGACGAAGGCAAGCAAGTTGATGTGATTTATATTGACTTTGAGAAAGCATTTGACAGGGTTAATCACAATATATTACTGGAAAAATTAAATCACTATCACTTCTCACCCACTGTGATTAGACTCCTTTATTTGTACTTAACAAATCGCAAGCAATCAGTTGTCTATAAAGAATACAAATCATATGAATATTCTGCACTCTCAGGAGTTCCTCAAGGTTCGAACCTAGGACCTTTGTTATTCCTCTTATTTGTTAATGACCTTCCTGATTGTGTGTCTGATAATGAAAAATTGTTATTTGCAGATGACTTTAAAATATATACAAAAGCTTAGATAATATTGCAAACTGGTGTGCTATTAATCAACTTGGAGTCAACATAAGTAAATGTAAAGTATTATCATTTAATAGAAATAAAATCACTCATCAATTTGATTATTCCATTAATAAAATTGTACTAAACAGACCTACTGTAGTTAAGGATCTTGGTGTCAGTTTTGACTCGAAATTGACTTTTAACATACATGTTACAAATATAACAAATGAAGCCTTGAAGTTACTAGGATTCGTAATTAGGACGGGAAGAGAATTCAACAACATATCAATATTGGAAAAAATTTACTATGCTTATGTTCGCTCCAAGGTAGAATATGCTTCTTCTATTTGGAATCCATATCAATTGAAACATTGCCAACAATTAGAGAAAATCCAATCAAAATTTCTTAAATTCCTGACTTTTAAAGAAACTCGAATCTATCCTGCTTATGATAGTTACAATGCAGTCATTAAGAATTTTAATATTCAGAGCTTAGAACAAAGGCGCAACATTGCTGATCTGTTATTTCTTCAAAAAATTGTTCAAAATAAGTTAGATTGTATGGATTTAGTTTCGACATTACAGTTTCGTGTCCCATCATCTAAAACTCGCGTTAATAATACTGGTTTCTTCCACTGTAAAAAGGCAAGAACCAATATCTTGATGAGGTCACCAATCTGGAGAATTTGTACTATATATAACCAACTCTGTACAGTTCACAATGATCTGGACGTATGCTATATGTCACCTAAAGAATTTAGAGATGCAATTGTCAATAAACTCTGTACAACTACTTTGTAAAGCTCAACACTATAATTAGGCCATTGCCTGTTGTGTTGTCACTAAATAAATAAATAAATAATTCTGATTCCAGGATTCTCAATGCTCTCTAACCATACTGTGTTCCTTGTAGGAAACGGCAAAATCTTATAAGGACCAACAAATTGAAAAGCTAACTTAGCACAAAAATGTTTATCGATACTCGATTTCATAAACCTCTTAACCAATACAGTATCACCTACTGTACATGGCACAGGACGATGTCTTTTGCTATACAGCTTCTGTCTTCTATCCCAGGCATTATCAATATTCTGCATCATGGTGTACAGACGCTCGTCCTTACCACCATCCTCTTCCCATACAATATCATTCAAATGCCAATTGGCATCTAGTGGGTTGATGAACTTTCTCCCCATATAGGCTTCAGCCGCAGACATGCCTAAGGTGTCGTTCACCGTTAAATTCAACGTGTATTGAATTTTAGGCAGCCAATGAACCCACTGCTTTTGCTCAGTGTCAATATAGCACCTGAGCATTTGGATGATATTCCGGTTTTGACGTTCACACAAATTGGACGAAGGAGAATAGGCAGAACTAGGAACATCTGTTACTCCACTATTAAACAGAAACTGCTTAAAGTAAGCGCTCATAAAAATACTAGCTCTATCATGTACAATCTTATTGACATAGCCAAAGGTTAGGAACAATTTCTGCAATTTTTCACAAATTATTTTCGAAGTCAAAGATCCTAATGGTTCCAACATACTAAACCTACTACAAGCGTCAGTTATTACCAGTACATGCTTACATCCCCCACCGCTGCTCGGATACGGGCCAGCGGTGTCCAAGTACCACACTGAATTAGGTTTACGTTCGATTTTGGAGAAATATTGACCTGCAGGTTTCACATTACTGTATTTAGTGCGCTGACAAACATCGCACGTATCAATAAACGATTTTATATCTTGGAAAATTGATTGCCAAATAAAGCGATCACAAATCTTATGCACCGTTTTCCTATACCCACCGTGCCCTCCCCCAACTGCCTGACAGTGGAAAAAATTTAAGATACTGGTACGCAAAGCTCGAGGTATCACTATTCTGAATCCTTCTCCCTTCCTGGCTCTAGTTTTCTTCATCAATACCTTATTCCGAAGTATATAACCAGGTACATCTCGTTTATTTACCAATTTATTTATTATTTCTACGCATTCGTCATCTTCATGTTGCCATTTACTAATAGACTTGCTAAATTCAGGCTGTTCCCAGAAAATAGCAAAATTGACTATTACGTCCTTGCCATCATGATCCACAATATCCTGCACATCATTTGACATAGGAAAAAATTCAAAGGCATTATGAACGGGTGAAAAGAAATCCGCTACAACATTAGCTTGAGATCTGATATGTACTATATTAAATTGGTATCTAGAGATACGTTCTAATACAGTGACATATTTTCTCTGACGTTTATGGTTGCCCAGCAACCACGTGAGAGCGCTGTTATCACAATATACTATAAATTCCTGATGCAAATACATCTCGAATTTAGTAACAGCCAATACAAGAGCTCGCAACTGTAGTTCAAACACAGATTTATTAAAGTCAGACTCAGGAATCAGTTTGGAGTATAGGTAAACTGGCCTAAGATTACCTTCCTTATCGTATTGACTTAGAGTGGCAGCATACGCTTTCGTACTCGAATCACAATGAATCACAAATGGTGCATCCATGTCTGGTACTTTTCACACAACATGGTCAACAAAAGCACGTTTTATTTCTTCGAGGGCTTGACCTTGCTCGACCCCCCAACAAAATTTTACCTTATCTGATCGCAATCTGAAAAGTGGTTGCATTGTCTCGGCAAAATTATCTAAATACCGGGAATAGAGTTTACCAACCCGCACAAACGATTTAAACCCCTCCTATTTTTAGGCCTCGGTAAATTCTGTATAGCCTCTGTACGATCAGGGTCAATAAACATTTTACCGTCCTCAAAAAGATCACCCAGGAACTTAAGCCTGGTGGCCACTAACTGGGTCTTGCGCGGAGAAACCGTAATGCCCCATTCATGCAGACGCCCTAATACTTTAACTACCAACCGCATATGTAAATAAAGATCTTCGGTGTGTATGCATAAATCATCATGAAACACATCAAAATGTTCAGAAATCAAGTCTTTAAAAATGCGATACATCAAACTAACCAGTACAAAACTACTGTTAACCAGCTCCATTGGCATTTTTCGGAACATAAACAAACGGGTGGGAGTTCAAAAGGCGGTATATCGCTTACTCTCGTAATCTAATCCGTATTGAAAATATGCATTTTGTATGTCAAATTTTGTATAATATTTGGCTTTCGCCATACCAGTAATGGTAGCGTCTAGGTTAGGTGACGGGTTAGAGTCAACTCGAATTTTGGAATTCACATCCGTATATGCAACCGCCAAACGTTTACTTTTATCAGGGTTAGTTGTCAAAAACATGGAGAGGAATAAGTAGAAGAATCTACTTGTTCCACTACACCCTGTTTAACTAATTTATCAATGTACTCATCTAACTCTTTTAATTTATGACGAGGTACAAAGTATGGCTGTAATCGCACTGGCGTGGGATCTCGCATTTCAATTTTATACTGGAAGTCCTTCATACTACCTAGTTTATCCGAAATTACGTCTGAATACTTAGTAACAATCTGTTCTCGGAACTTTTGTACCTGATCATCTAAAACACAGTTATTATTAGTTATTACACTATTACCTGGAGTATCTCCAACTCCTGCTTCCTCCCAAGCACCAAGGTTAGTGTCATCATTACCAACCCATGGTTTAGCATCACCTTCTGCATTCTGGATAGTGGTTTCAGATGTTGTTGCAGGCTCTAACCCCTTAAAAGAAGTGCCCCCTGGTTGGCTTGATGGAAGATTCTCAAGGGGCCTCCTGCAACGAGAAATTGCACCAGCAGACAGAGAAGAAGGTGTCAAGGGCGTGTCAACAAAAAAATTCAGATGAATTTGTTGGGATGGAATATCTATCATTCTACTAGCATGGTTTATATTGACGTCATGCTTACAACAAAATGTCTCTCCTAGAAGCATATAAATTGCTCAATTGGCACTACAACACAAGTTTCCTCAAACGATTTATGTGGAATTTCAGCTTAATATGCTCAGAGACCACTACCGACTGTCCACCAATTCCCACTGTTCTTTCTGGTATTTTATAAGTTGGAATTCGAGCTCGTTTGTTAACATTATCCAGGAACTTCTTGGAAATAAATGAACAGTTAGACGCAGTATCTATTACACACTTGGCCCTAAGCCCACATACGTATGTGTAGATGCACAACATCTTTGTCAGTTCGCCATTAAAAAACGAAACATTGGGAGTATCAAATCTACCTCTAGCATTAACTGATGGTGGTTGTTTACGTCCATATTGCACTGGAGGCCTAGCCGAATACATTCCATAACCAAATTCAACAGTCTTTCCTACGTTTGACACAAGTGGCTTAACTAAAGGATTACTACCAGGTAAACGACGGCAACCATCATAATCCTGTTGGTAGCGTATAGTATGATCATATCTACCAGCTAGCTTGATCAATTCATCAATAGTGTTAGATATATTATTTTGGAAACATTGCTTGTACACATCTGACGTGACCAAACTGGATATGAGCCCTGACACAGTAGCATTATCCCAACCTAAAGATAGTACATTCAAAATGCTTAACTTCTCATCAACAAAATTAAGCAACAGTTCACGTTCGCCCATGATCCGATAAAAATAAGTAGCTATATATTGACTACGCGCAATAGTGGAAATGAAAGTTGACATAACTGCATACATATGTCCTGCCAATCATTGGTGTTATCCAACAGGAACTTATATTGGGTGTAAAAGCCTCCTCTCGTCTTACTCAGACTGGAAACTAAGGTAGTTTCAACCGAGGAACTTTTCCGTACTAACTGATCTAAGAGTACCAAAAACCGGAAGGTGTCCACACTATTACTTCCATCAACCACTGGTAATTGTGCGTTTTGACTGACTATGGAGCTGTATACACTGTCACTTATCTGTCTTTCGAAGTTACACACGATAGCTGGCCTAGCGATGTTGGCACCAGTAAAGTTCACTTTACCCCTGTTGGCTGCACTCAACTGCACTGGACCCATAAAGTCATGATTTTGATTTTTTGAACCACGTGGTTTCATTAACTTACTGTCTATACAATGCATATTTTTAGCTAGATTAACATTACTACAGCTTTGTAGTTGTGTTGGATATAGCCGGGATGGTACCCTACACCTAGACGGTGGAATAGATGGCTTTTCCCCTGCATGAGAGTGCATGTGCACATTTGTGACGGGTAATAATCCTTATCCTCGACTAAGAATATAATCCGCACAACTACCATCTACATTCCCCCTCTCAAAAACACTATCAATAATAGGCCTAAAGGACTTCACATATGTTTCAGCATCATCGTCGCTAAAATCTATTAAGGCATCCCTGGCAGGCCCCATACTTGGTACACGGATTGCTAAATATTTTAATTCCTGACACAAGGCACCAACTATTAAAATCCACACAAAATGTGACCACGTGGTATCTAAGAAGTACCGGTAACAGGAGCTTACTTTCAACGCTACTCCAAATAGTTACCCAAATATACAGAACCACCTCATGGTATGTTCTAAGGAAATTTTATTTATATGCGGCGACATACGTCGACCACAACTGTTATAGTAATATTTATTGGGGTGGTGGTGGTTCTGCTCACTACTATCGCAAAAAAACAAGACCATATAACAAATATTGCTATTTAATTCTTTAACAAAATGACATTGAACAAATATGTCAATTAGCAATATAGACAACAACAAATTCAAAATGATCATCAAAATGGCCGCCAACGTATCACGCGAAGTCACATGGCTTACACGACTCCCATAACACAATACTTGAAAAGCTTTAACACATGTAGTATCCCAGTGAATTTCGAATACGAAAAAAGAAAAACTAAATAGGTTACTGAGAATACTACCATGGAAAATACCTTAACATCTTACAATACACAATCACACTACCAAGGGAGCATACTCTACAAAGAAATGTCACCAAGTATTTATTTGATATAAAAAAAAGTTTCCAGGTCATTAATTAACAAAAAAAAAACAAGACCAGCAGACCTACCACTAGTCGACTTCCAAACTCCACTTAACAAATCAATGAAACACTTCGGGACATAGCATCAATAACAAGCCCCAACTTACATGACCTATTAGGCTTACCTTAGAACATACAATGGCCGAGTTAAACCGGCCTGCCCCGCATGAAAGCAACGTCGGCTGCTACGAGCCGAAATAGCACGAGAACACCCGAAGTTAACGAAGGACTCTGTGACGTCACGCAATACGTCAGAGTCGATTAAGCGGTATATTTCAGCGTACAGTTTTCATCACATACACTTTCCATATAACAAAACCCAACATAAAAAAATATATTTTCTGTCGCGACACAAGTTATCCAGTAATGGCCTAAATTCGCTAAAGTTACCCGTTGCACAGATTCCATGATGAATGTAACACCAAATCATAGACATAAAGACATCAGCTGATCGCTCTTTGTTTTACTTCATCAAAAACATAAGGCGAAAATCTGGTCCAACGTGGATCTATTTCTTTTAAATCTACATTGGTGATCTCCAATTATTTCATCTACGTATACGCTTAGCCGAGTTAACAGGCAGTTACGTATATTACTCACTGTCAGTTCTTTGTAACATGTTTGGGGTAATGAGATTCCGCGGGAATTATTTCAGTCCGATTTATTGCCTTTTTTTGTAAATGGGAACTATTATTGAGATTTTCGATTCCTTTGGAAGCTCCTTCTTTCTCCATAGAGCACTTATCAATTTATGTAGTTCCTTGATTAGTGCCGTTCCTCCCGCTTTAATTAATTCGACTGGAATATTGTCTATTCCTGGTGATTTGAAAATTTTCAATTTCTTTATCGACATTTCGATCTCGATCTCGCTAGGTTCGTGTATCCACGTAGAAACAAAATATATTAAACAAATTAAGTAATGGTTTTATTGTAGACAAAACCAAAGCGCTCCCATTGTCACAATGTTACAATCGAGTTTTGGCCAACAAACAAAAAAGAAACAAACCATAAATGCCCGAGCGCCACCCTTGATAACAAAGGAATTAATTCTATATAAAAAAAAACAAAAGTAAAAATTTACCTAACTGCCAGATAAGAAATGCCAAATACTTTATCGCGACATAAATTAGAGATTTCTCTCTTGGAACCTTCGTGGAACAGATATGTAGACAAGAAAACAAATTTGATTCGTTCAATCAGAGTTTACTTTTTATTTTCTTTAATATACGAAATTTCTCTATCGCTGCAGTACTTTTCTGACATAAATTCTCCCACCCAAAAATATAGATATCAATGCATTAGATAAGACTTTTCTAATTGATTTGGTGGAGAAACTCTAATAAGCAGCATCACACTCCACAGCTCAGTATAATTAATAACGGATTTAAAGAGTTTATTTATTTGTCGTTTCAGTATACAAAGATTGGCCAATAACTGTCTTCGCCAGTTACCAATCTTTTACTCAGCCGTAAAGGTCTGATACGTATTTGTAGGACTAAATCAAAACAGATCACTCCAAGCCGATTCACAGGCTTGTGACCTGGCCTATCATAATATAAACGAGTGCACTCAAAAAGTTGCAAGTTAATGCGTAAAGCATAGCCGTAAAGGCTTTCCGAAACACTTAACAAATAACCTTGACTCTACTGAACACCGTCTTCTCAAAAATAATGATTCAGGGGAAAACAAGAGACTAAAAACAAATCGCTACTTCCTTATCTAGTATACTAATGTTAGGAAGCAACGGGTCAATAAATTATAAGGGGAGAAATACTCGCCGAGTGACGTCTCCTCTTCAATCATGCTCTTGTTCAGAGATCGGCCACTAAAATCTGAGCTGCGTTTCCTTAAATTGAGTTCATGTACACATTCAATCACACTTCCCAATCGCTCTCTCTCTCACATTCGTCATAATTATAGACTTCTCTAATTAAAAATAAAACGAAGAGTTGTGCTCGAATTAAAGAGGGAAATTAAATTACCACCGGTAGATCGATTACTCACTTATACCAACGAACTCGATCCGTCATATATATCGATCAAAGCTAATATCATCGCTGGGCAGCTTCGAAACTGCGCTGATAAAAGCTATTTATTTATATAGTTGCCAGATACGGAGCCAATCCGTTTAACTCGTAAAGAGCCTGGACTTGTCGGATTCCCTTACAAACGAAATTGTTACCAGAAGTGGTTCTGCACTTATCTCTTCAAGGAGTCTGGATTTTCGGAAACGTAATTGCAATGCATTACTTCAGAACTGCTTCAAGCTTAGTTCCGAAGTCAGTGAAGCTGTTAAATTTACAAACAGAGAACTAACATTATTAATTTAAGGAAAACTAAAAAATTGAAATTGTGTAGCCACTCTCTTACTTATAAAAGTATTAAGCTTGCCCCCGTAGAGGTCTTTTCTCACCCCTTCCTCTCTGCATCGCGGAGCCGCTGCTAAGCTGTGTGTCAGATACTGGAGGGCGCAAGCCAGTACATCTCTGGTTATATAGGACCAACTCCCCCCACCAGACAAAGACCGACGCTGTCGCGAAAAGAAAAGAGAGTTTGAAACCCAACGATTCCATTGGCCGACAGCTACTTGTAGACTAGTTTCGTATAGAAAGAGAACAGGAGCACACTCTGAAGAAACGAAATTATATCCCCGCTAAAATCTAAGGAAAGAAAAGATAACTAAATGGATTATACATAGAAATTGCATACAAATACATATTATCATAACATAAGACAACATAATTATATACAAAATATTAAATTTCGAACTGGCCAGTTCTTACCCCTAACTTACTCTAAATAATGTTCATTACAATTATTTATATTTAAAAATAAAATCACAATTTTTTTTTAACAGGAGCACCTCAGTACGACTGAGTGTGACATAATAACCCTCTAAAAAAACAAAAAAAATGATAGATCAATCATGTAGGTGCACGAACTTTTGCCGTACCCTATATATCATTTTATCTTTAAAAAAAAAATAGAAAAGAAATCTTTGTGCTTTTTCAAAGTCTCATTAGTGTCCACAAGTCCATTACTTCTTGTTTTTACTTTTATATCACTATTTCTTTGACGCACTCAACTCTTTTAAATTTATAGTTCATTCCTGAAAGAAAAAAATAATCAAAGATAAAGTTTTCACACACATTCAAATTTTTCTTTCCGAATAACGAAAGTTTCTATTGTCTGTGTTGTAATCTCACTACGTCACTTTGCCATAGTTGATTGAAGCCTCAGCTACCTGGAACCAGAAGTTCTCTGCATACAGGCGGCTCGACGTGATAATCACGGGACAAGTTAAAGTTGCTCCCAATCGATGTGCCCATAACTCAGCGAGGTATGGCTATACGTGGCTAAGTGACGCTCTCGAATGAGCCTGTCACATATAGATGGGAAATAAACATTTATTCCCACGAAGTAGGTTATGGTTTCCTACTTCTAAGGTTATATCTGTTCAATTTAACCTTAGATGTCGAATCATGCCAACTTCTATGCTGGTCACAATCATACTCAATATCTCGTGCAAAGCCAGGTCTACCGTAGTATTTTTTGAAAAAATCACAATTCGTTTTAATTTTCTTTCTCGTCTTTAGATTCAAGACAACAAAATTATTCTGATTGACCTGTTTTATTATTTTGCAAGGACCTGTCCAACCAGGCAACAACTTTTTGTTTATTTTATCTTTCCCAGAAGATAAATTGATCTTGCGCAACCAAACGAGATCCCCAACTGTAAAGTTGTGAGTCGTCCTTCCTTTATTATAATATCTTGCCTGTCTCTCGTTTTGCTTTCGCTGATTACTATATACAAACTGCTTGACTGAGTCAAGTCTATAAGCAAGATCTTTCACAAATTCGAGCGGTTTTACTTGCTCGTTACAACTGAATTCATTGATGAAATCTAATTCAAATGGATTTCTTAATTGACGTCCGTAAACTATCGTCTGCGCGCTTAATCCCACGGACTCAGATATTTTCGAATTCAAGGCATACTGCAGAGGTTTCAACAAAATGTCCCAACGGTCATGCTGTTTGCAGTATAATGCTATTTTCTTCTTAATTGACTTCACTCCAAATTCTGATAAGTTTCCACACGCCCTAAAACTACTTATATAAATACTTTTAGTTCGCAAGAGAGCAACTACACTTTTCCACAAATACCCAGAGAATATACTATGGTTATCAGAAACAATACTATGATAAAAAAATTGCTCACAGAATAAATCTAGACAAGCAGAAGCAACTGCTTTAGCGGATAATTTCTTTAAGGGTTTCAATGTAATATATTTAGAATATCTATCAATGAAAACACATAACCAGGAATAACCTGTACGCTTAGATCGTGGGAGTGCTCCTAAAATATCAACATACAAAACCTGACCGATATCTGTAGCTTGATTTGTAGCCATTAACCCTGGCTTCTTTCCAGTAAAAGGTTTAAATTGGGCGCACTTTTTACAACTCTTTACATAGTTAATCGTATCCCTCACTACGCCTATCCAGCTATACTTTCTTTTCACTCTATCTAAAGTAACACGCATCCCACCATGGGCCGATAAAGGATGATCGTGGTTAGCTAACAAAACATTGAAACGAAGGCTATCAGGTACCCATATTACGAATCGGTCCTGTTCAAGTATATTATCGTACATATTTCTAAGCAAAATTTTCTCTTCACTAATAATAGTTTCTTTTACATATCTATCAAAAAGGTGTTTATCTTTTTCTTTAATTTCTGCTTCACCCCCAGAAACAAGTGAACGAAGGGTAAACAAAAAATCATCTTCCATTTGTTTTTGATAAATTATTTTAGGGTCAGTAATCTCTCGAATCAGATCTTCCATATGATCTTCTCCTTCTTTCATCTTCCTCTCTCTCTCTTCAGCAAAAGGCAATAAATCAAATCCACTTTTTTTTTCTTCTTCAGTTAAGTGCAATTCAACGTTGTTTATAGGAGAACTTTGTTGCTGTTGTCTTTTTCTTCTTCTTTTTAATTCTTTCAATCCTTTGCTATCATATAATTCTAAGAAATTTAACTCCTTATCAACAATATCAGCAATATTCACTATTCTACCATCTTCTAACTCAATAGTTGCTTGGTGTCCATTATCTTCGTCTTCCAGAGGACAATAATAATTCATTACTTCTTTACCAAGACAATCTTGATCTATACTATGTCCAGAAGTTTGTCTACTCAGGTAATCGGCTACCATTTTAGCAGAAGATACATGTTTAAGGTGCACTCTGAACCTCGAAAGACGAATTACATAACGAGCCATTACTGCTGGTAAATCTTTCATCTTCAAAATACTAAGAAGATTTTTATGATCTGAATATAAATATATCATTTGGCCTGAAGCTTTTAGGATTGATTCAAAACGTTCTAATGCTGTTAAAAGAGCATATATTTCCTTGCGTCCAGTAGTATATAGCTGTTGGGTAGGATTAAGTTTCTTACTTCCAAAAGCAACAATATTTAGTTTTCCTTCTTCATCTGCAGGTTGTAGGACAACAAAACCAATCGACTTATCACTAGCATCTCCATAAACGTGGAAATCTTTACTAAGATCAGGCATAGTTAGTACCGGATTAGACATTATATAATCTTTCAAGTCAGTAAGCACAGATTCACACGAGGTATCCCATTTGAACACTTTGTCGTTTTTCAACAGATCAGTCCAGGGTTTTATCTTAGCGGACAATCTCGGAATATATGAGCGTAGAAATGAAAAGAATCCAATCAAGGACATTAATTGCTTTTTGGATTTTGGACTTGTAAATGTCCTAACCAGTTTCCTTTTCTCGTCATCAATAGAAATTTTTCCTCCCGTTATTTTATATCCAAGGAACGAAATGGAACGATTCCCGACAGATAATTTACGTGGGTTTACCATCAAATTAGCTGCTAAAAGCTTACTAAGCACATTCTCTAATTTAGTATATAGTTCTTCGCAAGTTTTTCCAGAACCAGCAATATCGTCATAAAAACTGACGCAATCTGTGAAGTAGCTCTCTTTTAATGCCATTGTAACTACTTTAGCTAGCTCCATAGGCATATTAGTCAACCCATAACAACCAGATTGATATTTATAGATTCCGAAGGGTGTAAGTATCCCGGTAAAGTCCTGAGAATCTTCTGCAATCCGTATGCAGCCATATGCAAAACTTAAATCTATGGAATAGAAGTAATTGCTTCCTCCTAAATGAGCAATTGATTCTTCAAACGTCGGCATCTGATATTTCATAGGTACCGTGCGAGAATTTAAAAGTCTACCATCATGAATAAGAGTGTATCGGTTCGATTTTTTCTTATGCAATATGACATTACTAGTGTACGGAGTATATTCTCTTTTAAGAATACCCGCAGCCTCATATTCATCAAGTAACTGTTTCATTATTTTCTTATTTTTTTCAGAAATAGGTCGATGCTTTGCCGTAAAATAAGAATAATCAGTCAATTGAATGTGATGTTCCAATAATGGGGTTATACGAGGCTTATGTGAAAAAACTGGCTTATACTTTAACAACAATTCCAAAAATCTACGCTGCCAATCTTCACTTAAATCAGACTTTCTTACAGCATCCTCAAGAAGTTCATTTATATTTTCGTCCGACTCAAACATCAAATTTATTTGCTCGCCCCCTGGGCCCCTTTCAAACTTATGACGCAACGCCCCTGGAATATCGAACGACCAAGCTCCTTCTTCCATGAAAAGAGCAATATTCAAACGACGAAGAAAATCTCTTCCAATCACACAATCATATCTCAAATTATCAATCAAAATAAATCTTTGATTTATTTTCTTTCCTTTTAAATTTACTTCTATGTAAATTTCACCTACCGCCGTAATGGAATTGTTAGCTAACTGGATATTTGCTACACTAGGTTTTGTGAAAAACCCTCTTTTTTCTAGTAAGTCAGCTATTTTAGTGCTTAAAAAACACGTAGAGGCTCCCGAATCTGCCAAACAAGATAATTTAATTCCTCCTATTATACAATCAATAAAAGGTGGGAAGTCCTCTTTATTTCTATTTTTTCGAGAAATAGTTTTTATTCCGACGCAACAGTCGGAATCACCTTCAAGTTTTTTGCTTCGGCAATAAACAAACATTCCTTCCTTTTCCTATTCTTCTCTTTTTTTTGACCATTTTTCCCCCCACGAAAATATTTTACAACTCTTCCTGGGTGTTCCTCAGTCTCATTATTCTTCCCGCCTTCCCGGTTATGCAACCTGGATGTACTTTGCGGTTTGGTGGGTTGTGGCCCACCTACATCATTATCTCTATTCAATTGACTTTCGGGGACTGGAAAAAATTCGGCAGAAGGGGGAGAAAAAAGATTCCTCGGAGAACAAAAACCGTAAGCTTTCTTTTGCTGACCTTCAAACTTCCACATATTTCTAGAAAGAAACAAAACAATTTTCGCTTGCCTGATCCCGTCCCGACCGAGAATCATACTATGTGCTAACCGCGGCACTACATAAAACTGAAGTTTTATTGGTCTCCCTTCTATATAGACATTTAAGGAAAGTTGCTTATTAGAAATGCATCTTCCTTGAGCGAGCGAAAGTACTTCTTTTTTAGCAATAGGTTTAACACCTCGTTGTATCAATTCATTAGCAGTAACCTCATCCAAAATTGAAACTTCACTACCACTATCAACATAACTAACTATATTTTTTCCTCTTGCACGTACAAAAATAAGAGGTTCCGTATGTTTTCCTTTTTTATTTACAACAGGATTTCTTTTCAGTTCCTCACTTTTAACAACAAAAGAAACCTGTCTATTATTTTCTTTCTTTCTAAAACAGTAATTTTCGGAGTGATTACTCATCCGGCAGAAGTTACAGAAACGTTTGGGTTTTTGACTCACATTAGGAGTTTCTGGCTTTTTCTTTTCAGCCTCCTTTATTTCTTCTGCTTTTCTTCTATAGTAGGCGCTGTCAAGTGCCATTGGCATCAAAGGTTCTTCTTTCCCCGCTCCTCTTTTTTCTTCAATGAAAGAAAGAGGGTTTCG